>SNQJ01S0250010.1:0-12895 GCA_010110895.2 Picea sitchensis
TTTCCCTAATCGAGTCACCAATTTGGACCTAGATCCCAAATTACAAGGGAGTTCTATTATTTCACAACTGAGGTAGAAGATATATCTTCTCCTAGTTACTTCTCAAATTTACTAGATATTAGAGATGCACAAAATGGACAATAGGGACCTCTCATAGTTCAAAATAGTTCTGTGAAGTCACAAGGAGGGTATATCTTAAAACAAAAGGACTTTTCTCTCTATAATTTCAAATATTAATGATCTTGAGCATCATTGTACTGTGCAATTTGCTAACATAATGAGTATGTTAATTCATGAAAAGAAAATGAATATGAATGCAACATGGTAAGGAATTTGGCCCTAAATATCCATAAAGACTCTCAATCTATGGCCTCTAATAATCGAGTATTTGACAACTCTATGAAGAAGAATTACAAATAAGAAGAAACAATGCATTATCTTATTGAGCCAATGAACCTAGAACATAAAAACTCTCCCATTTATGATGTGGGGAAATATGGGGCATATAGCTATCAAGTCTTCCATTGAACCTCTTGTACTTAAAATTTATTAGAATTTTAGGAGTCTATGTCAAGCATCCTACCAACAAGAATACTTGGAATGCCTTTTTTGTAGTAAATTTTGAATTGGTTTTTGTAGTAGCACTTGATTTCTTAGTCATAGTTTTGAAACACCAGAAAGTATTTATGTAAATGTTGTTAGTTGAGTTACAACCCTTTATTAATACAATTTTTTTGTTATGGTTAAAAAAAATAAAATAAAATACATCAACACTCATCAATACTCATCATAAAGTCCATAAAATACTTATAAATTCTATATATATTATAAAATAATAAGTTCATATATATATACAAATCAAAGAACTAGGCTCAAATAGTACAAATCAAAGAACTAGGCTAAAAATGAACACGTGACATTAGTATTGGGTTATAAGAAAACATTGTAGATCTAAATCATGTGGCATCACTACCACCATCATTGTACCCTACACTAGGCCCCCCATCAACCATGTCACCATCACCATTGCCATTGTCACGCACACTAGGGCCCCCCATCACCCATGTGACAATAACCATTTCCATCGACACCCACACCAGGGCCCCCCATCACCCATAGGAGCATCAATACTCATTTATCTCATAAATACATTGTCAAGCACATTATACACAATACAAATTTAAAATCAAGTTTGATAAATTTCCATTCAAAATTTACAAGTTGACAATATTTTCAAATTTTAACTAGATGGATCAAGTTACCTAGGGGTGAAAACATGAAAAATGGCTAACTATTTTGCTTGTATTGTACTTGTTCAATATTTGAGTAGATAATCCAAGGAATGGGATTTGAGAGCATAACATTGGTTAGGAAGAAGAGTATGTAGTCTCCATTTAGGCCATAAAGTCCTAGGAAACTCCATAGTGACTGCCCCTTTCTTTGTATTTGCATTTTCATAACCAAAGAAAAGAGACAAGAGCATATGCCTCACCTTCTAGCTAGGTTTTCTCCTATATCATGATTCCCAAGATACATGTTGTGTTCAATTATGTGGATGGTGTGTACATTTTCCTGTTATTTCATTTTTGTATTTAATTATTTTCATAAATTTGAACAATAAGCTAGTGATAATTAATATGGGATCTAAGGAAACAAATTGCATAAACTAAGATTTCAGAATATTATAAGATATATTGTGAAATTTGTTTGTAATGGAATATCCATAGTAGTTTACATATCATATTGGTATCAGAGTGAGGTTTCTTTGGGGTGAATGTGGAAATTTGCAAGGTTTGATAATTTTCATAACAAGGAAGCCAAAAAACCCTAGCCATGGTGGATGAGTATGTTCATAACAATCCTCAAGATGCATTAGAAGAGAGATTTTCGAGTTGGAAGAGCAAGTTTTTGATATCTCTTGCAACATGGCTCTCATCATGGCGGCTATAGAAAACAAGTCCAGACCTTTCAAAGAGGTTGGTGGCTCTAATTCAAAAGCTAGATCTGATAAGAAACCAGGTGATAGTGAATACCCAAAAAATGAGTCAAGAAAAAATACCAAGAAAGAGAAACCAAGTTCCAGTGCCATCACTCCTTCACAATCTCTATTCAACATGGAAGTGAAAGTGGATATAAAAAACTATCAAGGTGAGATAAATTTCGTTAAGTTGAATCATTGGTTGCAAAAATTATAAGTCTATTTCAATGTCCACAATATGGATGAAGAGCAAAAAATTTCATTTACGCGACTGAAACTAGAGGGCCATGCACTAACTTGGTGGGAAATCCACATGGAGACACTTAGGCTGGAGGGTGATCCACTAGTAACTGACTGGGATAATTTTAAAACCCTCATCAAGTCCCAGTTCTACACTATTGGGTATGTAGAGGACTAATGGATTTGTTGGCATCATTTCAGGAAAAGGCAAGCGCGAAGTGTACAAGAGTACACCACCTAATTTAGGAAGATGGAGATCATGTTGATTTTATCTCCCAAAAACCTATTTGTAGTCCTCAAGTATTTGGGGGGTCTACACAATAATTTGTGAAAGCAAGTGATGCTCTTCAAACCTAACACTATTGATGAGGCATGTTTCCAAGCATAATATCTAGAGAACATAGGCCATAAGAAAGGATTGCCAAGTGGTTCTAAATAAAAATATCACCAATATGCTTCCAAGGATGGGAAGAAGAAGTGGAAAGTGAAAGACATGAAGATAACAACCACTACACATTAGTGCAAGGATCCAAACAACCACATCAACCATTGAAATATTGATGGTCACATCAAAGACAAATGTTGGAAGCTACATCCAGAGTAGAATCCAAAGAACCATAAGAACGATGCCAAGAAGAAGAACCTTCTAGGCAAGGATTCATACAACTTGGTAGAGAGAAACTCAGATGTGGATGAGAATATTGTGTACACTTCAACATAAAAGGAAGTGAATCTAAGTATCCTTCATCATAAGGAAGGGAAGGAGATGAAAAACATCTTCCATATTAAGATCCAAGTCAAAAGGAGAAAGGTATATGCTCTATTTAATTTTGATTCATAGGCCAATATCATAGCAAATGATCTATTTAGAAAGATTGAGTTGGAGGTTCATGATCATCCAAGTCCATATCCATTGGGATGGTTGAAAAAGGATGTAGAAATAAGAGTCACTAAATAGTGTAAGATCAAGTTTTCTATAACTGAAATTTTTATTGATGAAATGCAATTAGATATAGTACCCCTTATGTGTGTGGTATAGTGTTTGTAATCCCCTACATGTATATAAGGGATGTGATATTCATGTAGAGAGAAAACCAGTACCACATGATCAAGGATGGAAAGCCATACATCATCAATGCACACAAAGGCAATTCAAAGATATCTTTGGTAAGTCCTAACCAAGCCAAAAATTTGATTAGTTCTAGTAAGAAGTATGTATTTATTTTCTTAAGAGAGACTTAAGCAATGAATGAATCGATAAGAGTAAAGGCATCACTAGAAGGATATACCAAAAAAAATAAAATATATATTTTGAGGAGTTGTTGCAGGCATATAGGGGAGTTTTCTAGGATCCTAAAGGGTTGCCACCTAAGAGGGAAGTGGAGCATGAGATACAATTGTTTGAGGATTTGTTGCAGGAATATAGGGGAGTTTTCCAAGAGCCTAAAGGGTTTCCACCTAAGAGGGAAGTGGAGCATGAGATACAATTGTTTCCTAACTCCCCATTACCAAATATTGGGTTGTATAGATAGTCTATTCTATAAGCAGATGAAGTGAAGAAACAATTACAAAATATGTTAGAGAAATGAGTTATTCATCCAACCACCTCACCTTGTGGGTCACTATTGATGCAGGAAAAATTCCCCATGCCAAAATGAGGGATAATTTCCCCATGGTAGGTCCCAATTAGACATACTCTTGTTTGGTATGGAAATCTCCACCAGTATGTTGGCCCGATTTCCACTAACTAAATGAATTACTCTTCGAAGAGATATTTGTTGATTTAAATTAGACTAAATCGTCAATGAAGTCATATTCTAATATGAAAATGTAGTCCTATCCCAACAATAACAAAAATCAATTACAGGTATACACTTTTACTTATGGAAATATAAATAGTTCACATTTGTCAATAAGAAATTATACTATCATACCCATACACATATAGATGGCAATGAATATGTCGCTACAATTGAGCTCATAACCCATTCACAATAATTTCTTACAGAGACAATTGATAATAGTGAAAAGTTGCTAACATCCGTAGAAAACAACCAAATACCAATGCACTATTGAATGAACAAACCATGAATCAACTTGTCATTATATTCATTCATAGAATTAATTCATATGACTGAGATACAAGTACAATATAAGATCCTTCAAATCCCTCCCCAAGCTTGATAAATAGTTATACAAGACCCAATTTTGGGTTATCCATCCCCCCTCTTGTCTTCCTAGGAAAAAAATGCATTTATAATATTTTTCCATCACTACTCTCAAGACTATTCCTCTTCTAGACTCGCTTTCGCTCTATCTCACGCAATTACAACCGTTCCTCTACCTGGAATCCTTATTTTATTGATTCCCATGTCTTCATTGGGACTCTTCTCCTCTTCGCACATTGCTTTCAAAGTGACAACAAAGAAAAAAAAAATGTAAATTCGTTTATATGTGGGAAAAAGACAAAATATTGACAATTGTATAAATAAATTAAAATTTAAAAATGTATTGATATCAATTAGGCAAGAGAGACTATTTCAGATTATCCTTTCGAGTTCTAAGCTTTTAAGAGATCCCTCCTTTTCCCAATTTGGCCTTTAAAAGCTCGAGTTATGCGCTGTGGAACACTTCACTATCAACACTCAAGCAAATTCACGCCTCCTTTTTCTGAAATTTCAGGCATTTTTGTTGCTATTTTGGCCCAAATTATTATTCTAACATATCCTACACTCCTTCAAATTTCCAATGAGCTATCTTGTGACCAATTTGGCCTTTTGAAACCTAAGATATGACCATATGAAGTTAGCACTTAGTAGCTGTCGATTTCATCTCGTGGTAAATCTCGACCATTGATGTCATAAGACTAAATATTTATCCCACTGCATTATGGGAAGTGATTCTAAGTGATTTATATTGTTTTCCCCTCCTTATGTAGTTTGTATATGGAGTTAGGAGAGGTCATAGAGTGTGGGACCCACGCTAATGTTTTGACCATACCCACATCTGGAAAATAGAAAAATAAACGTACAAATCTGAAAATAATAAAATAATACAAAATTCGATATCTCGAAAATCATGTTTGAAAACTACGAAAATAATAAAATAATCCAAAATATTCCATGATGTGAATTTAGACAATTACTGCCAACAAATTTGGATGGTAACTGATGATAAATTCAGACGGTAATCGATGAAAAATTCAGATGGTAAGTGGTGGTAATTCGGGAAAGTTAACTAATGGTAATATCTCCCAAAATCATGAAAATCATGTCTGAAAATTATGAAAATAATAAAATAATCCAAAATATCCCATGACGTGAATTCATACGGTAATCGAAGACAAATTCATAGGGTAACTGATGGAAAATTATGATGTTAATTGGTGGTAATTTGGGAAAGCTAACCGACAATAATATCTCCCAAAGGCTCATGTCCAATGGTCAGGTTTAGGAAAATTAAAAATTAAAACTATGGTGAATGTCTGATAACGCAAATCTGATAGCCTGAAGACGTGATAGCCCAATATCTTGAATCTAATAGGTGAAGCCCGATAGTCCATGTCCGATGGTCGGGTTCAAGGAAATAAAAAATAAAAAATACGATGAATGTCCGATAGCCCAAAGACGTGATGGCCCGATAGCTCGAATCTAATAGGTGAAGCCCAATAGTCCATGTCTGATGGTTAGGTTTGGGAAAATAAAAAACTAAAACTATGGTAAATGTCTGATAGCTCAATGACGCGATAAATTGATAGATTGAATCTGATAGGTGAAGCCCGATAGTCCATATCCAATGGCCAGGTTGCGATGATCGGGTTATTTAATAAGTCAAATGATGGGTGAGAGCCCAATGAGAAATTCCTGATGAAGTGAAATCCCGACGGCAATAAATTAAAAAAATGTTGGGGATTTGGGAAAAATGCACAACAAATTCAATAATAAAATAAAAAATAATAACACAAATGAAAAATAAAAATAAAATAAACATGAATAAAATAAAAAAATGAATAAAATAAAAAACAAAAACTAAATGTAGATCCAATTCTACAGGAAATTTGGGAAAACAAAATAATAAAAATTGTATGATTTTTTGGGAAAAATCGTATGATGTGTAAAGTCAATGTAAAAGTGATTCCCTCAAAGAAATTCCACGATGGTAATTTTTGGAAAATAATAAAATATACACCCCATGGTGCATGTTGATATAGTCCCAATTTGGTTCTCGATTTAGAATGTCTGATGATAAAGTCTCAATGTGGAAAGTTCCTAATATAGTAAATTCCCAATAGAATAAAATAATAATAAAAAAATGTACATGGGAAATGGGAAATTGAAAACCATGTCAGGATTTAGAAACCCATGGGTAAAATACAAATAAAAATAAAATAGGAATAAAATAATAAAAAATGAAATATAAAATAAAATAAAGAAAACTATACAAACTTATATATACAAAATAAAATCCGTATGTGGTAAGGGAAAAATGAGGCTTGGTTCCAATTCTAGGTCAAGATTCCATTTTGAGTCAAGGTTCCACACCTAGGGCATGGTTCCACATCTGGGTCAAGGTTCCTCACCTATAAATCAAAATATGAAACAAAACATATCATGAGAATGTCTAGATATCCATATTTCTGAATGTCTAAGACTCACATAAAGTATATTCCTTTGAACAAATCTGGATGTCCAAATGCCACATCAGATGGGTTAGGTCAACATGACACATAGGGGGTCATTTAGGATAACACATGATAACAAGGAACCTGGATGACACGTTATACGCCATGTTAGATGTACATGCCACATCAGGTGCCATACAAGGTAGGAATGACTTGTCCAACTTGTGGTCATTGGAGGAAGCAAATAGAATGGACACATGACAAGTATTGATTGGATCTTATAAAGGTATGGATATGGAATCCATGATTTGAATGAAGGTACTTGTTAAAAGAAAGGTCGGATTTGGATGCTCCATGGGATATAACACCTAAGAATCCACGTTAGATGAAAATTCAAATTAAGGCTTAGTTCAGAGGATCCATATGCCACATCAGGTAGGATCTAAATTCCATGTCATACATACTCATTAGATCATCTACCAATGTCTAGTGCTCATTCACATATACAAACTTAGCTTAGTGAAGCATTAACTATCATAAGAAAACATGATTTATGGAAAACCCTACTTCTCGAACTTGTGACAAATCTTTAGTTGTTTGTTGATTATGCTATCATCAATGGGATTATGAATACTGTAAATTCAACCTTATAGAAGTTTAGTTACCAATGTAAGAACAATGGTCTATCTATTGATTTTAAATATTTATTGGATGGGTTTGTTGCACCCTTTCTCAAGGTTTTCCTTCGGAACAAGAGGCTCTATTGTAGGGTTTTTTGTTCTTTGAAATTTGAAACTATATTGTAGGGTTTTATTTTTCTTTGAAATTTCAAACATATAGGATAACAAAATCAAAGTCTACTTCGACAATGTCTAACATAATCAAAATAGAAATAGGGATCTTCCCTTTTCCTCTGATTTGGAACTAGAATGCTCATGTGATGGATCTTATTTATAGACAATACACTTGCATGGAGAGTCGAAGAAAATCATCTTCAAAATCAGTCGCAGAGATGCATGCAGGTTGACAAAATTCATTAAAACACAAATTCAAGTCATGTCAAAGTGAAACCCTTTGAAGTGAATCTCTTCCAAGCATGATATCATTGCTAGGCACTATACATATGCAATGTGCTTATGGATTAGAGCATTGAAACTGCAATATAATTGGATTTAGAAAACTTGTTGATGGATGGAAAATACCTAAAACCGACAATCGATAAATAATATTTGGTTCTCTCTTGTCCACGACTAGTTCTATCATTAAAGAACAAATGGCTAGGTGTGACAAGCCTTGCACTATTAACAATTGGTAAGCAGGTGGAACCCCATCCCTAAATATTGTAATCAACCTTTCAATGACCGTGACTCACCTTTCTCATCCTCATAGCCTCCTTAAAAAAATTAAAAATGTTGATCAATGGAAAGGTTATCCACTTCTAAGGCAGGAAGATGAAAGTGAGATAAATGACGGGGGTCTCAAGAAGTTCTTGAGCTGCAAATTTGCATGGGCTCTAGATACCACTAGTTCTATAGATTCTGGAGGTTTTCAATCTAGCCAACAATGGCATGAAATCGTTTATGAACCTTGAAACTTAGAGATATGTATCTGATTTTCTCTTGGAGTCCCGATCAAATGGACATTGGAGAGACTCACATGAGAGTTTCTACAGTAAATACATATGAGAGTTTATGATACTTCTCAAACACAACAAAGGGTTTCAAGCAGAGAGAAGGAATACATGACAAATATGAAGTAATGAACGAGTCTGATGGAGAGACTATGTGTATTCTAGGTAATGGATTCATTCCAAAGTTTGCAGATGATTGCAACTGTGTGGTGATTGAACACATAAAACATGATTTCATTTTGGAGGAAACCCTAATGGAAGAGTAATGGAGACTAGTAGATTAGTATGCAAATGCAAAGACCTAAAGAAGAGGAACATTTTGATATGAGAGAGATTGAAACACTCAACAAAGAGAATCAAGAAGTAAACTAAGATGATATGGAAAACTACAATATCTTTCTCCAGGCCCTAATAAATATAGAGCTCTGATACCACTATTCAAATACATTTGAATGTAGATAAGTGTGGGATATCATTTCATTCATATGATACACATATAAATATATTTAGATGACCTTTGGATTTGTCTTCCAAGAGGTATCTTGGAATGTCGATGATAGTTCCTATTCACTTGACTATTCATATTCTATCTCACGTGAATAATACAATTTAAAATACCATAACCCTAAATGGATCAAGTTTCCAACATTGAGAACCTCTTGTTGGTACTCTATGTGGTCCTCCACTACTTTAAACTTCACGTTCCCTCTTAAGGGTGATGTGATGGATGGAGGATGATATTCATAAAGTGCCATAAATGGGGACATTTTTTTATGAAGTATGGAAGGATGTATTGTACCACCAATATGCCAAGGGAAACCACTTAACTCATTATGTCTATTTATCATATGCAAAACATGAATATACCCTTCTAGAATTTTTTTCACAATCTCAGTTTTCCCATTAGATTGAGGATGGTAAGAGGAGTTGTGAGACAATTGAGTACCCAAACAAGAAAATATTTTAGTCCAAAAATTACCAATGAAAATTAGATCTCTATCACTTACAATAATCATGGGGATTCCATGTATCTTCTAAATTACTTCTATGAGTATTCTGGCTACTATGGTTGCATTAAAAGGATGAGAAATATAACAAAAATGGGCATGCTATGTGAGTTTATCTACTACTACCATGATGAAATTATTTCCTTTGGAATTGAGTTGACCTGTAATAAAATCCACTGAAACCTCTTGCTAATGTTGACTTGTTATGGCTAATGGTTGTAAGAGACCCATGGTCTTGATTGTCTCTCCCTTATTCTATTGGAAAACCATACATTCAACCACAAAAGTTTGAACATTAGTTTTAAGACCTTCCCATAAAAAATACTTTTTGATCCCATGGTAAGTTTTCAAGAACCTTGAATGCCCTCCTATAGGAGAAGTGTGAAATTCAAAAATGATCTTCTATTTGAGTTGGAAATTCTTACATAAATATAGGTCATCTTGGTACCAAAGTAAATAATTCTTTCACAAAAATGATCTAATGCACTTGGGTCCTCTTGTAGTTGATGTATTATCTTCCATACCTTTTGATATTTCTTCAATTCTATCCTTGCTTCTTCCACCCAATCAAATTGTGGAATGGAAATAGCACACAATAAGCCCTTTATGTCTCTTCTTTCCTTGAAAGCACATTTTCCACCATATTTTGTTTTCTTCTTTTGCATACAATTTCAAAATCATAACCTAGAATCTTTGTAAACAATTTTTGTTTCTCTTATAAAGATAATCATTGTTCCAATAATTACTTCAATCTATCATGATCTATTTTTACCTTTAAGTGTCTTCCTATTAGGTAAGGATGCCATTTCTGAACTACATGTAATATGGCCAACATTTCCTTTGCATAAATGGGTTTGAGTAAGTTCTTTCCTTTAATTTGGTTTCTTTCAAAAGAAAAGGGCCTCCCTTCTTGCATTAAAAATACACTAATTCCATGCCTTGAGGCATCACATTCCACAATAAAGGTTTTTGTGATATCATTATCATTTGATGATATCCATAATAGAGATCCAACTTGGTAAAGAAAATTTCTCCTTGTAATTTGTCTAGTAATTCATCAATGAAAAGATTAAGAAACTTATCTTTAATGGTAATTTTTTTGAGTTGTATCTAATCTATATGCATACACAATGGAACTTCCTTTTTTTGAATCATCTCCACTGGTGAAGAGAAATCACTTTGGATAGGTTTAATTGTTCTAACCTCTAACATTTCTTGAACTATACACTCTCAATTGCACTCTTTTGTGCATATGGGTACCTGCAAGGCCTAATGTTAGGTGGTACACTTTGTATCTGCAAATCAATAGCATTTTCATGATATCGAGTAGGTCAAATAACCTTAGGAATATCTCCAAATACCTTGTAATGATTGTTGATAACTTTTTGGAGATCCATAGGAACAAAGGGTCTAGATGTTTGAACTTATAGTGATCACAATTATGAAATTACATCATGGTGTCCCTTTTTGAGTATTTTTTTCATGTTGTTAGAGCTTATCACTTTATTTGGTTTCAATTGGATACCTCTAAGTTAAATTTCCTTGACTTTTGAGGAAAGTATCGTGAAAATTAAGAGCCACTATTTCCAATGATTATAACCATTGGACCCCCAATACAACATCAACACCACCCTATTGGATTAAAATCATGGGAACATATAATAAATTCTCCACCATAGTATAATTAATACTATGTAACTTCCTTGAACAATTTATGGTACCTCCATTTGTAATCATTACTTGAAACTTTGGTGTTCGATATATAAAAAAATTGATAAGTTTATCTAATTTGAAATTAATGAAGTTATGGCTACCACAAGAATTGATCATCATTCTTTTTTATATATACTTCTATATTGAGGGTTTGAAAAGTATTGATTCCATCCAATGCATGACAATATATAGTTGGAGTAGTCTATTCTGGTTCTAGATCTTGTGATGGTTCCAATTCTTGATCTTCTTCCTTTCTGTAGTTTATATTGAATCAATTCTCTCACTACATTTATGCCCCTTAATATACTAGATGTCACAATTTAAACATATTATTTTTATTCTTCTTTCATCCATTTTTTTAGGTGTCAACCTTGTAGGTTGAGTGAGGTTAGGAGAGGGAACATGGTGCTCTTTATATTTGTTAGTTGCCACTCTTCTAGTAGACAAATTTTTACTTTCAACTTTCGTTTCCACACTTGGGTTCCAAGAGATGCACCTCTTGTTTAATTCTCTCCTTTCAAGTACCCATAAAGCGATCTAATGAATTATCCTTTGGAATGGTTTTTACTATGAGACTCAACTTTTGAAATTGTTGAATGTGCTCCATAAATGGACCTCTTTTCTAGATATTTATCAATTTACTAAAGAATGTGTTTCTCTTAATATCCCATAATGTGCTATCAAATCATCTGTAAAAATGTACCGAGAGACAACATAATCCTTTTTTGTTCACAAAGGCATTGACACCAGAGAGATTTATTAGTTGTAAATAAAAGAATGCAAGAGTTACCTTTTGTAAATTTGTCATTTGGTGTAGATATAATAATTTATCCATCTGGAGTATCCATGTTATATGATCTTTACCATCAAACTTCCTCATATGGATCTTGGGAATTAAGTCACTAGTACATATGACCAAACTTGCGATGGTTTTTCGTTGATGATGCCACACTTATCCGTCGTAATTTCCACGAAAGTCGAGACTTTTTTTCGCCACTATAACTTCATCGCTATATCCACAATCCAGGTGTGCGTGGAAACATCAATGAAATTAGCTCTCCACGTGTCATCACCATCAATATCGGTTAACCCTATGCATCGTCGCAATTACGACGAAAATTCATCTCAAATTACGATGAAACTTCGTCGCAATTACAACGAAACTTTATGCCAAGCTAGAAACTTACGACGCAGATGCAGTACATGCGACACAAAACCGTGGCAACTTGCGACGAAAATCCGTGGCAATAGAGATGAAAATGTATCTCAAGACCAAACTTATGACACAGATGTTGTATGTGCGATGAATAACCATGGAAACTTCCGACAAAAATCTGTGGCAATAGCGATGCAAATGTATCTCAAGACCAAACTTACGACGTAGATGTTGTATGTGCGACGAAAAACCGTGGCAAATTGTGATGAACTTTTGTCCCTATTTCCACGGTTGTTCAAAATAAAAATTTATTTTCAACAAACTATCGTCGATATTGCGACGAAGACTATAAGCTTTTTAAGAAAAATTACACGAGATATGGTATTACCATATTACATTATAATATGGTATACCATATTACAATGTAATATGGTAATGCCACATTACAATGTAATATGGTAATACCATATTACATTCTTACATTGTAATATGGTATACCATATTACAATGTAATATGGTAATGTCATATTACAATGTAATATGGTATACA
>SNQJ01S0250011.1:0-12895 GCA_010110895.2 Picea sitchensis
TGTGATATCAAAGCTCTAGTTTGTACATTGGACCTATAGTGGGCCGAAGATAGACCATAAAAGTGAAATTTGTAGAGTATGTTCACAAACTATTGGTTAAAATTTCATTAGGAAAGTTTAAAGTATGTTTGCAAACTGTTTGTTAAAATTACTCGTGCGAATTTGGGGAAAATTCACTAGTAATTGAAGAAAAATTTATCCCATCCATTAAAAATCACCAATTTCAATCTCAAATTGGCCATTTTCAATGTGTAATTGAGTAAAAGTTTGCAAATTTACGTGCAACTATTGTGGATTTTGATGTAATTGGGAAAAATTGGGAAAAAGCCCCAATTTCTAAGATGCAATCCATGGATAATTTGAAAGGAATAGTTGAATTACATGTACGGAGCCTATAGGGATGGAATTTTCTACAATGAAGCTAATTGTAGAGCCTCAATGGCATCCCAGAAAATAATTTCAAAATTACGAAATCGGGCTTTTTTGGAAAAATTAAGAAAAATTGAAATTTGAAAAATTTGGTTATTTTTCGTAGAGTGGTGTTAGAATGATGTGGAGCCACGTGTCAGATCACGTGGAAGTGGTGATATGTAATTTCATGGTCACAGGGCTAGGATGGAAGGTAGACAGTGGTAATGGTGGCATGTGGTAGGTGATGTGGAGCCACGATGGACGAGCGCCAACGTGACTAGAAAAGCCATGACCTTAGGACCCTAGAACCATAATTTTGGGCAAGTCCCCTGGTGGTTTTGGAAACCAATAGGGGGGATGAAATTTACAGAAGACCACTATGTCACAAACCGAAAATCAGTAGGATTCCATCTCGGAACCCCCTATTAACGATCGATAGGTTGGGGGGGGGGGGGGGGGGGGGGGGGGCGGATGTGATATTGACCATTGATCACCACCAACTACCTATGATCCTGTATCGTTGGATTAAAGTGACATGAAATTATATGCGCTGGGGAAAATTGGTTCATAATAGGGCCCACTCGTCCCTGTGATCCAATGAAAATATTCCATGTGGGAAACGATGTGTTGTGGGGCCCGAAAACTAAGGAATGTACGTGACACAAAGATAAGGAAAGGAGAACAAGGGGGGATAGAATGTGATATAATCCAACAAGGAAAGGCTAGGTGTGTGAGGAGATAACATGGAATCATTCTAGGGGTGTCAGGTGGACCAGGATTCCACATCAACATCCTAGTTAGCAAAATTTAATAAAATTTCTCATAAATTAGTGAAAATTGGACATAAAAATTGGTTTTGTCCAAGTGATTAACTTGTAGGACAATTTTGAAGGCCTAAAACACATTTTTAGAAGTACAATTTCTAACAAGAGAAACCTTTTGTCAAAACAGAGTTTGTATGAGGTAGTTACAGGACAAATAGTGCAAGGTAAAAATGAGACCCAATTAACTTTCGAATACTGAACTCCCTACTCAGGAATTAGTTTGGGGAAGAAAAGTATACAAAAGAATATTGAGCCACAAAAGATAGAAATTGAGTTATAATCATAATATGGGCACTTAAAAGTGCACATAAGAAGGTAGAAGGAACATGGAACATTCAATGCTAAAAGAGGTATTTTATCCAAAACTTCAACAAGTTGTAACTAGTATCCTAGAGCTTGGATGAAGGTGAAACTTTGTCAAGTTGTCAAAAATATGATCACAGAGGAACCCAATTGAGCTCATATCAAAACTGCAAAGGAGAAGGCGAAAATATGCATGGCCATAGATAAAAATTGCACCTGGTTGAAGGGTGTGAAAAAGGAGAAAATGGGTAATGATTAAATGGACATAACTTTATTCTCAAGACTCATAATTGATAAATAAAGCAGTCATTGTAAAGGTATTAAAAACATGAGTCTAGATAATCACCTAGAAATGTGAATTTAGGTGTATAATTCACAAGGAATCGGAAATAATGTTTTCTAGTGAATTTTAAGGGCATAATGATGGATGAATTTATAGATTTGTTAAATTCTTTAGTCTAACAAATCCTATTGCATGAAATTTTTTCATATTTAATGGAAAATAGATCAAATCATAATCAACAGTGAGATCAGATACATGGAGGATGCATAAAGGACTTATATCCACGAGGATGAAGTCATGGGGTTGTGTGTCAGCATGGGTAATGCTGGAACATAATCAAATGGGCATGGAGAAGGCAAGGAGGAAATCATGAATTTGGTGGAGACTATAAAGTGTCTACAAATATATGTGTTGAGTTATAAATATGATAATGAGAGGATTATGAAATCCAAGGAGCATCAAAATGGAATCAACATCAAGTTGTTGCAGAGTTTGGACAAAATAGAGAAGAAGTTGGATAAGGGGGGAAACTCAGGAAAGTCAAAGAGCCAAAATATCATGATAAAATAAGATAATCTACAATTGTTGATAGACATCACCATCACTCACCAAGGAATTCAGTTAGAATAGAACACAATAGTTAATGTCCATCTCATGTTAGAAAGAAAGAGAGGAGTTATAGGGTATATGAAATATAAGGAGAAATGAATAAAATCAAGCCTCTTACATTTGATGGTGAGAACAATAAATACGAGAATGTGGAGACTTGGTTGTTGGGGATGAGGAAACATTTTTAGTTGCACAATTGTTCCTCCCAGGAAAAAGGAATAATTTTCATTTACCATATGAATGGAGAAGCGTGAATGTGGTGGGATCAATATGTACAAGTTCAACACATTGATGAAAACAAGATTACTTGAAGGTAGTTCAAAAGGTATTTTCATAAGAAATACATAACCAAGAATTATTATGATAGGAATATGAAATATTTATTTGAACTTGTTGAGGTCGTTTCCCACTTCCAAAATTTCCCTCCCCTTTTCTATTTTCCAAAATGCTTTTCTCCCTTTCTTTTCCCTCTTCTATACTGACCCATTTTTCCCTTTTCTTTTTTTCTTCATACTATCCCTTTCTAGTTATACACTTAGTCGCATTTTTCAGACGACAGGTTCCTAGGTTGGTGGACTTACAATTTCTCATATCCATCTATAAATTCACATTACGAGTCCGACCAACCACTGTGATATTCCATACTTAGCCTATTTTACGATTGCAGTTTTAAGGGTTGGTGGGATCGAACTCTCATGCTCCCATGTTCCGTGATATACACCTTGCACCAAAAATTTATGAGATCTATATTTTGATCCTTGGACTCCCGGAACTTCCAAGTCTCACTCCGCCTACGATGAGTCCATACAACTGTTGCACCATTCTATACTTAGCCAATTTTTCACCTTATATCGTCGTGGACTCACGGGTTCCCAGGTTCACAAAAATATCAAATCATATTTTGTTGTTGTCCATCCCCGCCACCCTTTCACCTTTCCCAATGCACATTTGCTATGTTTTTAATTATAATAACTTACCATACAGTTTAAAAATGATTGTCATTAATAAGAGAAATGCTCGAGGAGATCTACTATTAAAATGAATTAAAGAAGGATTTACGTATGGAATTGCATGCGCAGGTTGTGTATCAGAAGTCTTTGACTGTAATCTGAACTTGTTGAGGTCATTTCCCTCTTCCAAAATTTCCCTCCCCTTTTCTATTTTCCCAAATTATTTTCTCCCTTTCTTTTCCCTCTTCTATACTGACCCATTTTTCCCTTTTCTTTTTTCCCTCCTACTATCCCTTTCTAGTTCTACACTTAGTCACATTGTTCAGACGATGGGTTCCCAAGTTGGTGGACTTACGATTTCTCATATCCATATATAAATTCACATCATGATTTCTACCGACCACCGTGTTATTCCATACTTAGACAATTTTACGATTGCGGGTTTCGGGGTTGGCGGGATCGAACTCTCATGCTCCCATGTTCCATGATATACACCTTGCACCAAAAATTTCTGAGATCTACATTTTGATCCCTGGACACCCCGAACTTCCAAGTCTCATTCCTCCTATGATGAGTTGGTTCGACTATCACACCATTCTATACTTATCCAATTTTTCACCTTATATCGTCGCGGACTCGTGGGTTCTCGGGTTCACAAAAATATATTATAAGTGACATTAATAAGTGATACAGGTTCGAAAGGATTGACATTAATAAGTGAAATGCTCGAGGAGATCTCCTATTAAAATGCATTAAAGAAGGATTTATAGAGGATTATATTATCCTCCTCCAGTGTTCATTTTAAACATAATCTGGATCAAGGGAACGTTCTCATCAACTTAGGGCAACAACTCGACAATAGTTTTGTGGAGTTAAATTGAATATTTTTGGGCGCAAGGACCAGAGATTTCAGTGATCCAGAGCATATTCCTACTACTAATCCCCTTCTACCCAGAAGGGAGTAATCTAGACATCTGGAATTGCATGCGCAGGCTATGTACCAGAAGTCATTGACTATAAGGATTTGATCACCTAGTGCACTGAGAGATATATTCCAAGCCATTGGATTATTCAGTTGTGGGACCATTCCCTTGTCTCTCTATCGCCTCAGGAATTTCGTAAGATGTTTAGACTTCTCGAGCAAATGCTCACCTTCAAGGGAAAATATTGCAGTGAGTTCTTAAAGAAGTATGACAATGGATTGGACCTCTTACCTGAATTCCTAGAGAACCCAACAACTATCCCCAAGGACATCATGAGATTTTAGATTGGTTCATTTAAAAATCCCTTCTAGGAAATTGCATGGATTTTCACGAAGGTAACAGGACAAGAAACTACAACCAACATCTCTTGGATGATTCTTTACATTCTATATTTTATGGTCAAAGAACATGCCATATTTGATTGCGGTAAGTTGATTTCCATTGAAATATCTTCCCAATTGTCACAATACAACAAGGAGAAGAAATTATTTATGTCATATTATTTTGTTTTCGCGATAGCGCATTGTTGTCAGTTCCCAAGATTATCTGTGTGTAAGAAGGAAAACTGTGAATATGACCAAGTAACCTTCTGGTATCAAACATTATGGACACAGAAGGCCTCCTAGCATTTTTATGAAGTTTTTAATGATTTTGTCTCAGTTTTTAAAGGATTTTTGTTTGGAAAGGACACTCCCTGGATGTCATACTAGGTGAGTAAGTTCCCAGATAGGAAGGGAACACTAGAACAAATGGAGAATTATAATGTTATAATGATTTTTGGTTCCAACTAAAATCCTTCCTTCCTTCTGTGCCACATATCTGGAAAAATGTTTGTTGCAGAAATAGAAAGGAAGTACAACTATTGGTTGCATTTTTTCCATGAAAAGAGAAAAAAAAAAATCATACCTCTACCTTGGAAATTTGGGTACTTCATATTCAAAAATATGAACAAGATTGATGAATTTGCGGGCCACTTCCACAACCTCAATCTAAAATATGTTGAAAGAGTAAAAGGGTTCGACCCTAGCAAAATTTTTGTAGATCATCTATTGGTTGTTGGTTTCATCAATTCTTTCCTTAATGTTATTCTGAATGAAGACAGATATAATGTCTCAGGGACTCCCGCTCATGACATTGGTGACCTGGAAATGATACTCAACACCAATGATTTGTACAAGTAGAGAGGAAAAGGTTCTGGTGAGAAAAGTTCTTGATCCCTGACTATCACTCCAAAGAGTACAACATATCAGAGAAGCACTCCAACGACCCACCAAATTAAGAAAGTAACCCATAGTTCTTCAGGTGGAGCAGGACATAATAACCCTCCTTCAAGAAAAATTGAAAGTTCTCGCAAGCTTCCCTTGAGGAAGAAAATAAAAAACATTGTTCAAGAAGAGGAGGGACCTCAAGGTGAAAGAGACATCCACAACCTCTCCCTATAGGATATGGAACTCAAAATTGACATCGAAAAAGTGTTCCCTAACGTCGACCAACTAGAGAACACTGCTCAACAGAATCATCAGATGGAAATAATTGAGAGCAAGACCTTCGATGAAGAAGAGTCTTTTGTATTTCAGAGCGTTGTCTTTGACAACGAGTCCAAAAATTTGATTATTGAGAAAAGAGATGTAAAGAATAAAAAGGGGAAATCTCATTGGAAGATCAACATATGGAACCTGCGGCCTTCCCAAATTTCCCAAATTCACTGAGCAACTGAAGATTCTCTAGATAATTCTATCGGAGGCCTTGAAGTAGAGAATGTCAGGTTAAAGGAACGAATCAAAGAATTGGAGGAAACTTTAATGCCTCTTCGAGTACTTGCTATTCCTTTAGAAAATATCGGGCCTACCACACCTATAGCAAAATTAAAAGGATCAGTAATCCTTCTCACATCATCCCATGGCTATGTGGATAATAATATCAAGAAAATAATGGAATTAAGTACAGAAGCTTGGGAGATGTCAAAGAGCATGGTCTCTTTTGGAACGAGAGAACACACTTTTCATGAATATTTACAGGAAGATTTGAAAAACGAGGAAGGATTTTACCTTGATGCGGTTGTACCCTTTGGTTTTAAAGTTACTAATATGACAAAT
The DNA here is from genome assembly GCA_010110895.2 of Picea sitchensis. Lineage (NCBI taxonomy): Eukaryota > Viridiplantae > Streptophyta > Pinopsida > Pinales > Pinaceae > Picea > Picea sitchensis. Next base: position 6,460 of record SNQJ01S0250011.1, read on the forward strand.
TTGAGAATAATATATGAGGATATACCTTATCCGAACCAGATAAAACAACTAAATGCATGCTGGAAAGAAAAGGTTAAGAACTTGAATATCATTGTCCAAGCATGCAGCCAGGTCATAACCAGAAGAGAAGAATTATTCAAAACATTAACTGAGATAGACCTAGCTAGGAGCATCAATGAGGTCCAAGAACCCAAATTGATATTCAAATCGTTGTTCTTAACTAAGAAAGCATTTGACGAACAAGTTAAGATATTTAAAGGGTTATCATTTGAAAATTTCTATGGAATTTTTTAGTATAGTGAAGATGACGTGGAAAACTGGCTAGTCGACTATTCGATTAAAAATCAAGATATTGAAGAAGCTTTGAGAAATATTTCTATTGATCTAAGGGAATTGGAAGGCAAGCTCTTCAATATAAAAATCCTTCATGAAATCAATGTGGCACCAATGAGGAGCTACATCGAGGAGTGGTTTAAAAAAATGTCAAAAAACTTATCGATGAAGGGAAAAGGACGATTGAGACGATTCCTGTAACCGTTGATGAAATCCATAAAAGGAAATCAATGAGAAAGTGACAAAGAGGAGATACCATCATAGTAAGTTCATATTGATCACATATTTTTGTCTTTATCAAGCTCTTCATCTAGTTACTCAACCTCTTTAAATAGAAAGGTTTAACTGAAGGCTAATAATTTCTTTTTTTTTCTTACCAGGTCTTGATGTCTTCTGCCTCCCACTTTCTTCTTTCTAAGAACTTCATTATTATACATATATTATTTATGTTCTGTGGGATCCCCAATCCCAGTCATTATAACAAATGCATTTTAATTTCAAATAATATGTATTGAAGTATATATTTTCTAGAAATTCCAAGAGAGTTATTTTGGGAACAATATCGACTGTACTTTGTAACCCATATTTTTTTAATATAAAGTATTTGAGGTTGATCTATAATTATATTCATTTGATTTTCCCATGTATCACTCTGTCAAGTTTCTATTATGCATGCAGGTCATTTTATTTTAACTTTTTATGTGATCAGAACTCTTTAGAGCTACTATGATGGATGTGAGGAAATTTTGTTTATTTTCTTTAAATGTATGAATGTATGTGTTTCCTGGTCCATTCTCAGGAACTTCATTTAAAAAAAAAAACATTTTTCATTTTTATTTTATATATATTTTTACTTTCCTTCGACAAAATTCTATAAAAGTCCCACATTTTAAAAATCTCAAATAGAGGAGTACCACCTCTATAAAAATGCGGGAGGATTTGTATCCTCATGAGTTTCTCATTTTGGTCCTAATGGATTCAAGCATCAACATTTTTGGTGGCCATACTGGGGACATGAACTAAAAATTTGGATACCTGGCCTAGCGTTGCTGAAAGAATATATGACTTTACCCCAGGGTAATCAACCCCATTTAGAAATTGGATTGAGTAATCAACGAAGCATTTTACACCAGTTGTATAACATGGTAATATCAACAGATCAGTATTGAGAGGATTTAGAAGGGTCATGGAATATCTTAGTTGAAGAAGAAAGAGAAATCCTCCGAAGACAAAGGAGAGAAGAAAAACAAGATCGAATAAACCAAAGATCGGCTATAGAAACACAAGAACAAGGTCAATATTAAAGTTGGACAAATACAAGGGACCCATTACCAGAAGTAAAACTAAGAAAATCTCTTTCCTTAGAAGTGAAAATTCTGATCCCAAAACCTCCTAAAAAATGGCAGCGAGAGACGAACAGCCCTGAAATGAGCATCATGAGGAAAGACAAGGAGGCGAAAGAGATGTTGCGAGAAACCAAGGAATCACGGGGTTTCGAAATAGAATGAGGGTAAGAGATTCCCCTCTTAATCTCATAGGTGAAAAACATGAGCTCCCTGTTCTCCCTAAGGGCACCTTAAAGGAATTTTTTGGATATGGGACAATCGATGCAAAGAGGCATTTGCACTTATTTCTTAACAATTGTGACTTTCATCTAGTTGAATATGATGATGTCATGGTGAGGTTGTTTCTACAAACTTTATCAGAAAGAGATTATGAATGGTATACAACATTTCCTAGTAGATCCATTCGCTCGTTTAATGACCTTGAATCTATGTTCCTAACTATGCTTGCCCCCACAATTTCCTACCATACCCTCCTCATAGACTTCACCTAGATTGGGTTGAGGAAGGATGAGAGGATATGAGATTTCAATCTTAGGTTGAATAAGGCTTTGAGTAGAATCCCAGAAGACAAAATACCAAATGACCCAGTCATTCTCGGTTGTTATAAGAATGCAATGCCTCCGAATGTAAAATATGCCATCAAAACATCCCAAATGGATACTTTGGAGGAAGCAATGACTAAGGCCACGGAGATGGAATAAATTATGATTGAAATGGGTGTCGACCCTGACATTATATTGGGAAGAGTACAAAGGAATATGGGAGGATTGAATATTGATAATAAAGGAGATTCCATCTCGATAAAGAACGAATAATTTAAACCTAGAGAGGCTTAGAATAAAATGAAAGGAGGAGGATTTATTAAAGGAACCATACCTGACGTAAAAGTTGATCCTTTGGAGGTACAGGAAACAAAGAAAATAATTGAGATTGCATAGATGAATAGAACCATCAAACATATACAGAACGAAATAACCAGACTGATAAGGGGAGACAATTACATGCCAAACCCAAGAATGTCGATTCCCAAACAAATGAGGAACCCTCCCCCTAAAAACAGAGTCATATTCGAGAATACTAACATCCCACAAAGACAAAAGGGTTCCCAGATAGCCTACTCCAAACGCAGTTGTTTTGGATGATGTCTATGACGATAAATTGATCAAGCAAGAAGTTTATTACTTACTTTATGAAATCTCCAAGACAATGCAAATGGACGAATGTGATACGTCCATGTATATATGTGGAGAGGGATAAAAGGATCCTAACTCGCAAGAAAACGTTGCCCATAATAGAGGGTTTGTAAATAGATTAAAGAATAAAGGTGACTCCGACAAAGAAAAAAATAAATAAAAAGAAAAGGAAAAATCAAATGAAAAAGTGTCGAATGAGAAAGTGACAATTGGAACCACAAGGAAACACATGGAATCAAGCTCAACTCAAATGACATATAATTTCTTAGAGGACTTAAGTAAGTTGAGGATAACTCTGCCTTTTACAGAAGTGTTAAATATTCCTCAGTAGAGGCTGAACATCTTGAAGTTGTTGGATGATCCACCAGAAAGAAATGAAGTTGTTGTTACTACTCCAAAACAGAACCAAAGCCCGTCAACTGCTAAGATGAGAGGTAAAATATATCCCTTCTACATTTCAATTGAAAACCATGATGTTGCATTACATAACTGTTTAGTTGATACTGGTGTGACAAATAATATAATTCCACTTGCAATCATGGAAGTGTTGGGCATGAGTTTCACTAAGTATTTTGAAACTGGGGAGATCATATATGTAATCGATTCTAAAAAAGTGTCGGCGTATGGAGAAATCAAGGATTTTTATGCATGTATTACAACGGCCCCCCATATCTTCATAGTTTTTAATATTATCTTGTCAGACCTAACTCCAGCATATGGGGTTCTACTGGGAATTTATTGGACCTCTATGATTGGTGGATATATAATGAATGATGACAGTTGGATGATGTTACCAGGCAAGGAGGGAGAAATGATTGAAGTACCTTGTGAACCCAGAAAACCATTTTCCTTTAAGAAGAAGGATAATGAATTAATTGAAGATTACATAGATTCTGGGATTGGAAACTATGCTATCTTGGACATAGAGCACAATGAAATCCTAGAACAATTTCAAGACTTGGAGGGCCCAAAATGTTTGTTTGAAGGCTACTAGAGAATGTGTTAAGAGCCAAATACCTGAATACAAAGTATCATAATAGATCCAAAGATATATGAATACAATCACCACACAAGATATATGAAACCATATAGAAAACCAAACTTTATTATAGAAACCCTTGAGGTAGGGAAACACCATACAATGGATCATATTATGGAAGAGATCCTCTCATGTTCACTTGTCTCTTCGAGGGGGAATCCTCCTATTGAGCTATCGCTCCAAATACAATACTTCTCTTCATTACTTGAATCCTTTTATATAGTGCTACCATCACCTAAGAACATTCTAGAAGAGGAATCTTCTAGAAGTAGAACCTTCTAAGAAGTTATCTTACATTTATTATATCTAACTACCATAGTGGGTCTTATTTAATAATATAGTGGACCTAGTCCACCTTACATTGAATAACCTCCACTATTATCACTATGGGCCCTCTAGGCCCCCCCACTACCTCTCTAGCTACCTTACATTCCTTATGAAAGTGTTGTCCTCAACGCTTGATGTACAACCATATACCAGGGTCCCATGGATAATTGTGGACCATAATGCTGAAGAAGATTGAAGAACCAAGGTCCCATGTAGAAAGAAAATCCACCATGCTGAAGTATTCCAACCACCATTGTAAGCTCAGGTCCCATGTCCAAGTGCTCATGTGAACTCCCCGTGGAAGATTTTGGAACCCAATAACCAACTCCAAATGATGCTCCAAAGACTGACACCTATAATGTGGATCCAAATAAGAAAATCCATCCACATAGTGGAAAAGGGTCATAGAAGAATTTGGAAGGAATAGTACCACTGTAGAATATGCAGACTGGACGCTGTAACTAGCTCCTGATGTGGGACATTGATATTCTCTACAGAAGGTGGAGTAGAGTCATTAAATAAAATATAGAAGTGGTTGTCATCCTAGAAATGACAACTATCCATATACCAATTATCACAATTGTCTTCAAAATCATACCAAGCATATATTTCTTGATTATATTCATCCCTAATGATGTTTTCCATAAGAAATCTCTCCTGCATGCTATCCAATGAACTACGAAGACTATTATTGAGGCCATCTGCAAGGTCATGAAATTTGTCATGCAATGTGTTACACAATGTGTCATATAATTGAGATTTGAATGCTTCAAGAATTTATTTGAGGTTTTGAGAAGAAATATCCACCTGAGCACCCTATGAACCCTTCGGTCCCGCAACCATTCTGAAAAAGCCCAAAAAAATAGAACAATAAGTTACAACAGAAAATCGCGGTTTTTTTTCTGAAAAACCCCTAAAAAACTGTTGAATTTAAAATGCTCATAACTTCACTTCCCGGACTCCGTTTCGGCTGATTTTTTTTTTTAAATTGGGTTAAATTGTGAGAGGAACTCATATCTATAATTTTTTTGAGAAAATTCATCCTCTAGCTACAATATAAATAAAAACAAATCGCATCGTCGTCTGCGGAAAAAACCCTAAAAAAATGCAGATTTTAAAACTTCAATATCTTGACCTTCCGGACTCCGTTTGGGACGATTTGTTTTTTCAACTTGGGTGTTTTTCTGAGAGGAACTCAAATATACAACCTGTTTCTGTAAATTTTTCACATTAACATACCGAAAAGTTCTGGAATATTGCGGCCCTCTTTTTTTCTTCTCCGAAAAGAAATCTGCAAAAATAAAAAATATTTGCCCACAATGTCCGTCAAGAAAAGTGCTCTGATACCACTTGTTAAGAACCCAATACTGAATACAAAAGAACCACAATAGATATACAAGAACAATATGCAAAATCTCATTTATTACCATTAAACCCTTGAGGTAGGACAACACCGTACAATGGATCCTATTATGGAAGTGATCATCTCCTGTTCACTTGCCTCTTCGAGGGGGCTTCCTCCTAATGAGCTTCAGCTCCAAACACAATACTTCTCTTCATGTCTCATTACATTGCTTGAACCCCTTTATATAGTTCTACCATCACCTAAGAACATTCTAGAGGAGAAATCTTCTAGAAGTAGAACCTCTTAAGAAGTCCTCTTAGATTGATTATATATAATTACTCATTTATTATATCTAACTACCATAGTGGGCCTTATTTAACAATATAGTGGACCTAGTCCACCTTACATTGAATGACCTCCACTATTATCACTATGGGCCCTCTGGGCCCCTCCACGACCTCTCTAGCTACCTTACATTCCATCCCCCTTGTAGTGATTATATTTGTAGATATATCTTGGTTCTTAACAAGTGGTATCAGAGCACTTTCCTTGGCATACATTGTGGGCAAATATTTATTTTTTTTTGCAGTTTTTTTTTTTTTTCTCGGAGAAGAAAAAAGAGGGCCGCGACATTCCAGAAATTTTTGGTATATTTCTGTGAAAAACTTGCAGAAACAGATTGTATATCTGAGTTCCTCTCAGAAAAACACCCAAGTTGAAAAAACAAATCGTCTGAAACAGAGTCTGGAAGGTCAAGATATTGAAGTTTTAAAATTGAGGTAGGGCAACACCATACAATGGATCCTATTATGGAAGAGATCCTCTCTTGTTCACTTGCCTCTTCAAGGGGGCA
>SNQJ01S0250012.1:0-12895 GCA_010110895.2 Picea sitchensis
ATCAAATAAAGTGTCTATCTTAGTATGCTTTGAAACAACCCTTATGTGAAAAAGTTCAATTCTTGCTTTCTCTTGTTGAGTTACATTGACATTATTATTACTTGAAGAGCTAGTGCTTGCAATAGAACCATTACCTTGATAACCCATGGCTTTGATCTTCGTTTCATCACCTGAATCCGAACCTAAATCATGTTGAACAGGTGCAGCAGTCTTTGACTTCCCTTTGTTGTTGTTGCCAAACTTTTTGGGTCTTCTTTCAGGATGAAGCTTCCAACAATGGTCTTCATTATGGCCATATTTTGAACAATGTTTACATGTGAATTTTTCTCCCTCTTTCTTAACAACGGCATTATTTCTGCCATTGCCCTTGAACTTCTTCTTCCCCTTGTCTCCATGGTCGAACGTCTTCTTGTTAACCTCATGAGTGTCGTTCCTTCCCCTTGCTTCCAAATGAGTAGCATGTACACAAACTTCATCTAGATTCGAAGGATTAAACATGAGTATAGTGTGTCTCAAATAACTATGTAAAGCTCCAATATATTTGAGCAAAGTTTCTTGAGAAGACAAATCTACTCCCAAAACCAAAGCTCTTCTCCTAAATTCCTGAGTAAATATTTGCACACTCTGTCCTTTAGCTTGTCTAAAAAATTTCCATTCCATAGTTGCCTTTTGTTTATATGCCAATGGATAAAATTGTTTTTTAATTTCGATAATGAAATCATTCCAAGAAATCAAAATTTTACCATGCTTTTTCATATCCTCCTGAGTCTTGGATTCCCACCAAATAAGTGTTGCATTATCCAATATTAACGAAGCAAGCTGAATTTTGGTTTCATCATCTTGAATTTTTTGTATTCTACAATATACTTCAATTTGACGTATCCAATTATCTAACTTCTCAGCATTAACTTCTCCATTGTATATTGGCAATTCAAATTTTTAATGAAATCATTCCAAGAAATCAAAATTCTTACCATGCTTTTTCATATCCTCCTAGTCTTGGGATTCCACCCCAACAAGTGCCGTGACTATCCAATCTAACGTAAGGTGTTGAATTTTGGCTCATCATCTTGAATTTTCGTATTCTACACCATACTAATTTGACATATCCAATTATCTAACTTCTCAAGATTAACTTCTCCATTGTATATTGGCAATTCAAATTTCTTATATCGTTGCACAGTGACTCTATGTATGAGTTTTTACTCATGCCCCTTTGGAGAATTCGAAGAGGTCCCTGACCTGCAGAAGAAGAAGAGATGAGGGAGAGGGTGGTGGAGAAGCACCATTCCTCCATTTCCATTTGGATTTTAATCACCACCGTCTCCCTTGTGCTTTGAAGGAATGGAGCCTTCACCCTGTGACAAAATGTTCCTTTCCATCAAGATCTTCACCATCTCTCTCATCTCCATGACGTCCTTTCTGAGATATTCATCTTCAGCAGAACACGCTCATTGACTTTCTCTCATGAGTCATACCGGTGAATGCCTCCCCTGAAATCATGTGATATATGCCTCCGTCGTGGATGTGAACTTGTCTCTACAAGTTGACTTTCTCCTATTGTGAGTTTCCAACCTTGTGAGCATCGTAAACAAACATTCTTTGGTAAACAATCAAGTCTTCAAAACCAAAGGCTCGATACCAACTTGATCTAAAATTGAAGAAGACTAGAAAAAACTTGAAAACTTATTCCAAGTGAAATGTTATGTGTTAAAAGAAAATAGATCAACTTTGCAACACATAAATTTAAGTGATTACTTATGCAAATACACATAGACAACAACATAATCAATGAACATAAGCACATAAAACACAGTCACCATAAAGGAGTTCACCCTCTCTGGGCTACATCTCCGGGTCCAAATTCCAATGGATCATACATAATTGCTCAAAGTGATCAAAACATGCCTTACAATGCTCAAACCGGACCAACCACTACTCCAATGGATGAGCATCCAAAACCCTATCTGCCAGCACCTGCACCCTGGACAAAATGAAGAAGTTAGGCCTTCCAGAAGTCTCCCTCTTCAACTTGCTATCTCTACATCTACAAAACACACACTTCTTGAATGAACTCGACAATACCTACAGAAAGCGCGTGAAACTCAGCATCTTCGGTGAAACCGTACGGGTACAAAACTATGATGGTTAGTGGTGCACCATCCCTCAACCGGGCCAGCACTCGGGTGACTATATGACCTTATGTGATTAAGTAAAGGGCCAAACTATTACAACTGCTTTTAAACTCCCCACCAGTTATGGTCACATGGCACAATACAAGGACCACAGACTATGTTTTAAACCTCAAGGTCAACCGTTGCGTATGGTATGGTATGGTCATATATAACAACGACCGCTGGCCGGGCTAAGCCCCGCCCACTTCGCTAACGACATCACATAAATTGGAATTCAAATAAATATAAATCCGATAATATTACAAGGCATAACCAGTCCAAGCATAAACGGTTTTGTATATGCCATAAAATTGAGGTTCAATAACCTCTATGGACTCCCAATATTTTGACAAACAACCAATAGCTATTACCGGTGTTACTGGAGGCCTCATGATTAATATGTGGCACCCAATCATTTACCCATTAAACAATGCCACGCTAGTTAGTTCTCCTCAATTCGGACTCAAATGTCAGCTAATAAATGATTGCTATGTCACCGCCATGTTAGGCATAATGGCCAGACGCACCGCTTACATCAGTCTGTACGGACTATACGGATCGCATAATCGCCCTTTTTTTTGCCTCGCTTGACTTTATGAATGATTGTAATATCTTCACTCCCCACGCCTCGCTTGAGACGTAAACGTAGTTTTTGGTTCAAGTAATGACGAGGCCTACAATTCTCATTCATTGCTTTGCCTGATTCCGAAAGCACTTTGAATTTTGAGCAAAAATTTGATCCCCACATAAGATGATACATGAGTCGTCCCCATACATCTCAGTATGCACAAGATCTAACCTTTCATTATTCTTTCCAACTCTTAGAAATTTGACTCTTTGTTTCCATAAACACAATGCTCACGTAAGTCCAAATCAATTTGTTTAAGATCCGGCAAAGAAATTTCTTTTGTGAAGTATCCGCGATAATTCACTCATGTGTCCCAACCTATGATGCCATAGTAGTTGTATCCACTCATGCAGAATCTAAAGATATAGAAGAGTCATTATTACCATTACATAAATACAATGTACCTACCTTTAGAGCATCACCCACGATCCTTTGATGACCTTCCACATCTTATCTTTAATATGGATATACAACCTTCACTTCTGCAACCGCTCAAGAAATTAGATTTTTTTCTTAAATATGGAATATGTCTTACCCTTTCAACAACCATTGGTTTCCATTATACTTTTATTTTTACCTTTCCCATTCCAAATACCTCTTTTGCATGGTGTATCATCACCCAATGAACCTCCTCGGGTCTAAAATCACCTTGAACATAATCTAGAAAATGTTTCCTATGGGTGTGGCATGAAATGAAGCCCCCAATCTACTACCCAAGACTCAGAAATACATTCCATGTAAAGAATCAAAGCATCTTGTAACACATCACCTCTTACATTTTCTTCTTTGATTTCTCTCCCCGCTATCCATCTCTTTGTTTCTTTGGAGTCATGCCTTTCTTCAGATGTCCTTCTTCCCACAATTCTAGCACCTCTATCTTCCTGGGCATGGATTTGGATCACCCTTCCTAGAATTCCCACGGTTCCTGATCCCTTTCCTCTATCCTTTGTCTTCCTTGTTCTCCATGTTCAATGCATTACCCAATGTCTCACCAGGTTTTTCATTTCATTTCCTCACTAAGGATACCAACAACATCATCAGCTCTAGCATTTGAACCAGACAGAGTTACTTATAGCCATGACCAATCCATTCCATCTTTCTAGCAATGAGCACAAGATTAGAATAGCCCTAACCTCATCAGCAAAGTCCACTTTTACGTAACTTAGTTGATTAGTAACCATATTGAATTCATTTAAAATGATCTACAAATGCACCCACCTTCCTGCATTTCATATTAAATAATCTCTTCATTAGAAATACCTTATTGGCACCCCAGGTTTTCTATACAATTTGGACAATGATCTATCGAACCTTCGTTCCTTTTTCTTTCAAATATTGAAATCCACCGACAATGCCAACCATAATATCTTTGAGCCTTTTTTTATCAAGAATCTCCCATTCTGTCCTTCATACGTTGGCTTTGCTACTCCTCCAATGGTAGGAATAGATCCTTCGATATAAATAATCTCCATCTGCATCTTCCATAACCTGTAGTTTCCTACCGTCAAATTTCTCAACCCTAACCTTTCCCTCTTCCGACACTGCTCCCACCCGAACCAGCAACCCTCTTTCCCTACAAGGAAGTTACTCATGCTTCTAATACCTGTTATAAAACAGACCGCAGCACAAAATAAAACAAAATGCAAAACAAAACACGTAAGATACACAATACAAGAGAAACACGAATTTACGTGGAGTTCACCAAGTGTGGGCTACGCCCACCGTGAGAAATTGCTGTGTCCCTTTATTTTATTATTATCCAAAGAAATGAAGGGACAGCTCTACAACAACAGACCGCTTGTAACTTCCTCTTCTTTTCCTCACGCCTCTCACCTCGTAATAATGGGCCACCACCAACCAGAGAAGCCGAAATACATTTCCCTCATAAAAGAGGTTTCAGGGAAAAAAAACCCTAACATAATATCTATCGCTAGATCTGTAATTATAATGAATGGTCCGATTTACAATGAAATTACAATACACTTTTACAAGGCAATTTTTCCTTCGGGATGCTACCCCAAACCCCTCGGGCTGTCTCTAGACCTCCGCTGCTGGAAGAGTGTACATAATTTCCGGGTAAAATACCTACGGGTATAAACACTACTGAAAGCAAAAGACCCTAAATCAAGAAGATAATCAGTTCACAACCAACACTAATCCGGCAAGAGAAAGGTTGGTAAATGTTCATCAACCAAAGAAATTTGGGATAAGTTACATGATATATATTCTTCACCCATCACAGATTCAGAAAATACCAAAGAAGATGTAGATAGATCAAGAAGAAAGATGTTCAAGAAGAAACAGATTCAGAAGATGAAGAGTATATAATCAACATAAGTATGTTGTTTTTATTTAATTGTGAAAATGCGAGATCTTGAAATGGAATGCCATGAAGGAAATGAGACAGGAAAACTAATTGAAAAAGAATACAATTATGAAGTAGAATTGATCAGTGATTTAAATGAAATAAGAAAATAAGATATGAAAAACAAGTCACTAAGAAATAATTGATGAAACAAAAGAGTGTCTACATTTTTTAAGAATCCTAATAGGTCATCAAGAACTTAAAAACTCATCTAAAAGAAGCCAGAAAGATCAAAGAACAAATGTAAAGATCAAAAAATATTTTAAAGCCAAATACGTGAAACGTATGAAGAAAAAAAATGAGAGAATATATTGATAGATCTTCTTAAGGAAAGAACTAACCATCAAAACCATCTTGATTCATAGTTTGGTCAAGAAGAGAAGTAATTTGAAGAATAAATAATCACATTAAAAAAATTCAGATGGAAGAAGCTAAGAAAACAAAAGAAGTCAAGGAGTCTTCGATATTAAAGAAAGAAGAAGAGGTTGAGAAGCTTGAAGAAGAAGCGGTCACATTGAGAAGTAAAATCACTGCTTATAAGAACGCTGAAGATAATGTAAACATATGTATCATTTGTAGAGAATGAAGAGAAGCAAAGAGAAGCACTCTAGGTTGCTAGAAAATAAGAATGAAGAAAAGAGAAAGAGTTATGTAGAAGTACTCAAAGTTGAAGGAATCATGGTCAACCGTAATCTAAGAAAAATATTGAAGAAACATATTCAAGAATACCGGCCCATAACTAAGCCACAAGAAGCCTAACCATGATCATGATCAAATAAGGAAAGAATTCAGAAGGATCCGATGCCACAAATAAGATCATCATTCAATTCCCCAGGCATCCAAATTTTTTTGGTCATTGTTTTTATTTTACTGACTTTGGACATAAGGTTGGAGATTGTTGTGATTATAAAAGAAATGTTCAAGCAAGAAATGCAAATGTGACCTACCTAACATCGAACAAGTTACAAATGTTATAAATATGGGTACAATAGCTCGTGATCAGAAGCATGATCGATATCAGATATAAGAAAGTATGGATAAGAAACAGAAAGAACAGAACAAAGACCCAGTCCCAAAGATCACAAGATTGGCAATAAAACAAGATGAAGAAAATCTACAGAAAATAAAGATGTCGTGATAGTATAATTTGGAAAATAAATGAAATAAAATAAGGACAAGTAAAAAGGAACAGGTTCAAGAGATTGTAATTCTTTAAGGTATTGTAGTGAAAGATGAATCCATGAACAAAAACAAAGAAAGAGATGATGAATCTACCAATGAATACACATCATAGCAGGAATTATTTTGAGCCATCTAGCTTAGAGACCCTGTAATATGAGTATTAATGTGGGACTATGTGATATTAGACAAATTAAAGAACCATCCTTCGAGCATCTCGCAGAGTTTGAGAAGACGTGACCCGTGAGAAGTCAATTAGCAAAAGTGCAATTTGATAGATTAACTACTTGTATTAGTGAAGTACTTCATGATAGCATAGTGGATAGATGGGTCATCATTATGATTACCAGCAGCAAAGTCTTGGACAAGATGGACATAGATGGATTCGTAAGAAAACTTAACAGGTTTGGACAGACATATGGCAGTGGATCTAGAGCATGGATTCACTAGATTGGTTCATAGAGTGGTTCAGTGACAAAGGAACATTATCATAATGGATTATAGTTACACATGAATATTATTGAATTCTTTTCATATATTTTAGTTGATTACAAAAGGAAGAACCAATGGAAAAAAAATCCAAAAGGCATCAGGTACAGGAAGACTTATATTTTTTCTACACAACATCTTGCAAAGAAGTCAAGAAGAGAGAAATAGAACCAAAAAGATAGGTAGAAATATCATTTATATAAGTTGTCAGATAGAGAGGTAAGAATAGAGGTATGATTCCATGGGAAGAGATTCATCGGATGTAGGATAGAGAGTTAGATTCTTGGAGAGAGAGAATAGAGACATGTTTCCAAGGGGAGACATTGTCACAAGGGAAGAATGAGTGATATGACTTCAGTGTTGCATTAGAGTGATATTGTTCGTCAAAGGGGGAGATATTATTCATATGAAGGGAGAGAGAATAATCAGAGGCATATAAACACAGAGAAACATCAAAGGAATGTAGACAAGGGGAGCATCCCTAAGGAGAGTTCAATCAGGGGGAGCAACCCCAAAGGGAGATACCTTTTTCCATTGATGTCAAAGGGGGAGATATAGAAACATTGACGAGGAGTATGAGCATGAATGTTATCATGACTAAATGTTGTCATCAATGCCAAAGGGGGGTATTGTCAAACAATTGGATTAGGTTGATGGAAATTTGGTATGAATTGTTTTTTGTCAATGATGTCAACCATTGGAGACTGATATTGTAGATTGATGTTAACCCTTAGTGATTGATGTCAACGCTTGGATAATTCTGGTAGAAAATTTTGGTAGGCCAAAGGCATGGGTAAGGGACCTGAGTCTCTTTAAGGTATAGGTATAAGAGCATGAAGATCAATGAATTTACAGGTAATACTATTTTATATGTATAGTACATGTCATGTCATTTATGGTGATATGTGGAACATCACATAACTCCTCACAGTTAGAGAGTTATGGCCTTGTGAAGTTGGAGAACCCTCATGAGTTATCTAGAAGGCCCTAGAAGGTCAAAGAAATCAAATTACTCTAGAAACTCCTAGAATAAGTTGACTAGTCAAAGTGAGTGAAACTAGGAGTTACTCATGGGTATAGTTGTTGCATTAAGAAAATAATTAAAAATAAATTAATTGCAACAAGAATTTGTGAGTTTGGTGATTATGGTAAAGTAGTTGTGATGAGAAGATTGAATAGTCAAAGTGGTTGACCAAGAAATAAATTAAATAATAAAGTGGTTGCAACAAGAATTTAGTTAAGGGAAAAGAAGCTATGAATTGAATAATTATATAAAGTTAGTTGCAACAAGAAGTTTTGAGTAAAGAGAAATTATTTAAATAATAAAGCAGTCAAAGTGGTTAAGTGGACAAAGTTGGTTAAGTGGACAAAGTGTCTAAGTGGAAAAAATGGTTAAATGGACAAAGTTGGTTAAGTGGAAAAAGTGGCTAAGTGGACAAAATGGTTAAGTGGACAAAGTGACTAAGTGGACAAATTTGGTTAAGTGAACAAAGTGGTTAAGTCGACAAAGTGGTTAAGTGGATACTTCTAGAGGAAGCACTTGGAGAGTATAAATAAGAGAGCAAGGGTCTCCCATTTGTATCCATTGAGAATATTTAATATCTACAAGTGAATGAGGTAACCAAAGGATATCTAAGGCGAATTTTAGAGGGAAGGTGAAGTAAACAAGGCCGAAATTTAAGGGAGGATAAAGTCTTTTGATGATTCCTTCTAAGGTATGTTATTTACAGGTCATATTACCATTTTTGCAATAAATGTTTTTTACAATGATTCAGCAAGCGAAATCTGGAGGCCATTGAGAAAAAATATCCAAGTAATTGTGATAAAAACTCCAACTTGTGGGTCATTGTATTTTGGGAGTTACACTCCGTGGAAAATAGGGTTTGTGGCTAGTCCTAAAACTAGTCTAAAACAAGTGTTTCGAGTAAAAACATCATAACTTATTCATAATATATCTAAATTAAGTAATACCAAATGTATTGGTTAGAGTACAATATGTAGTATGGTGTGTAAAATTTTCAGATCTATATAGAAAATATTCCGTGCGGGGCATTATCTACAATTTCGATCTCTAGAATAAGACAAAATTCAGCAAGGTATGTTGTTTTTCTATAATTCATTTTCTGGGAGGTTCCAAGTAGTGAAATTTAGAGGAATTGAAGACAATACATTGGAGAACATTGTGTACTATTTTCAAATCTTAATTCATTACAGGTACATAGTTATTATTATTGAAATTTAGGGTTGTTGTCTAATCCAAAATTAGTCATGTGAGACTAAAGTAAAGTTTGATGAAAATGCTAGTATCTTGTTGTTAAAGTTAAGGATGGTTTGCAGGTATGTGATCATATACACCAAGTATGTTATAGAGTTACAAATCAGATTTGGATGATGAAATTGATGAGGGATTTCGGTTGAGGTATGTTACAGATAGAGGTTGTATAACAATGAGGTTGTAGCACATGGTTTGATGTAATGGTTTATGGTATTTGGTTATGGATAGTGTGATGTATTGCTAGAGAAATTTTGATGGTTATATTGGTATATGTATTTGGTATATGGTTGAGGTACATGTTGGGTACATGATTGAGATAAGTAGTTGATGATTTGGCACATATGTGAGGTGTATAGTTGATGATGTTGGTACATCTTGATGAGTCATAGTTGATGAGTAATTGATGCATGATTGGTAAATACTTGGTACATGGTTGGAGGCACTCGTTAGTAATATTGTTGACATATGGTTTATGGATGATGTAGCATACTTTTCTTGGTATATTATTAGAAGCACATATTGATCTTGGTGATAATTATGAGTTGTTGTGTTAGGCTTGGTTGATGCACATATTGGTGATATTGTGCATATGGTTGAGAGTTGTCTCGATGATTGATCTTGGTGAGTAGATATGATTTGGTTGATAAGATTGATGAGATAGGTTGTTGTGATAGGTTGTTTGGATAAGTTATTGTGACATGTTATTTGTATAGGTTTGGTGCATGGTTGATGCACTTGTTTATGGTACACATTCAGGTACAGGTTGATGTATGGTACATGTTGGCACAGGTTATTGGTACAGGTTGTTACAGGTTGTTTGGTGCAAGTTGATTGGTACATGTTTACAACAGTATATCTCACAGTGATAGTGTGACAGTGGTTCCATCATTCTACTTATATTTCAGGGTGGTTGGATGAGGAAAGGATAGGTGGTTGTAGCCACATTTCGATTGTAGTTGGAGAACATAAGGGGTTGTAGCCTCCTTTTGGTTGTAGCTAGAGAATTGGGGAGTTTGAGCTTCCCTCAGGTTGTAGCTTGAGAAACTAGGTGGTTGTAGCCACCTTCCAGTTGGAGTTGGAGAACATAGGGGGTTGTATCCTCTTTCAATTGTAGCTGGAGAATTGGAAATTGGTGCTTCCTTGAATGTAATTCTTGACATATAAGAAACAAATTATGTGGTTTTCTCCCTCATTGGGTTTGCACGTAAATATTGGTGTATTGTGTGTGGATGTGTTTGTTATTTTTTATTATGCACTGATGGATGTTAATTCTTATGATACAGTAATATATTGATGATGAACAGATGAAAATGGTTGAATAAGTAAAATAATATACTTTGTGGTTTAAAGCATTAATAATTGGTATAATTGTTCATTATAGATTCACCCCCCCGAACATGGTTGAATAAGTAAAAGAATATACTTTATGGTTTAAAGCATTAATAATTGGTATAATTGCTCATTACTGATTCACCCCCCGCCCCGCCGCCCCCCTCTTAGTAATACAACAATGTTATCATCCCAAGGATTTAGTCTTCCTTTTGCTATCATTCTAGGTGCAAATTTCTGAAGTTTTCAAGGTTTTTGTTGTTGTTGTAACTACTGTTACAACCATCATTGATGCCCCTTAACAACCCCAAAACTATTTATAAAACCACCCAGCACTTGTACTAGGCAAGTTCTACTATCATTATATGCTAAAGTGCTTGTTTAAATTGCCTAATTTAAGTACTTTCAGAAGTGGTTTTGTTGTTTTCATAATTATCATTTTACTGTTATTACAAGTGTTTTGACAGCCTATTGAATTCACTTATTGACATTTTTTAAATCTTGAAATCGTGAGTGAAAAAGTATTATCAAATTGCAAATTTTGTACATCATTTTTTGTCATCATAGCTTGCAATTTCTAGACATATTTGTTGTCACTATACATTTCATCTTTTAGTGTTTCAGTAGCATATTTATATCTTGAAGTCACTGATTTGAAACATTGATACCATTGCTTACTACTAACGTTTGTTGTTTCATTGGTAAAGGGCAGGTACCATTCATTCACTTTTACTTTTTCCCCCTTAAACTTTATCAAGTGATTTATTTCCTTGAGTGACCTAGAGAGGGGTGGGTTTTAACTGGACGTTATACCCTTTATCAACCTACTAGGTCTTGGGATGTCTCCCTTGCAGTGAGTTTCTTATCCTCCTAAATAGAAAGAGGTATCCTATTAGGGTGAAAATCGTAGGAATACCTATGTGTTACGTCAATCTAGGCCTACTTTCCTTTAGGCTTTGGGCAAGTTTAGATCGTGCGATAACATGTACCATCCCACTGAGGAGCATATGTATTTTATCATTAGGTTATCCAAGAGAGGGGAGGATTTTCCCCAGTTCTCTAATTTTCAGGTAGGTGTTGCAGTAGAGAGTCATCTCATTTACTCTCAGAGATATATTGGTGTTGATGTATTTTCCCCACTTGTCTTTCAGATGTCTGGTGAATAACTATGGATTGCTTCTTTCGATGCAGAGGAGGTTAAGTACCTCTCACTGTTAGTGATGAACATTACACACTTTACCAATGATGGGTAGCACATTAGTTTCCCTCTTTTTTATTATGTTGATTCTTTGATACAGAGTCCATGATGTATTAGATGGTATGCCATTTTTTTGCGGAAGTTTTGTATAGCTCTAGATAAATGTCATGTTATGATACATGGGAGGATGAACTTCCCTTTTTCTTCAGAGCCCATTTGTTCATTTTTTGAGAGGTTTTCGGAGACGAGGCCTGCTATTTTTTTCCAGCCTTGTAGGCTGATGAATCAGGTGCATATGCACATGTGGGGTGAGATGATTCCCAAGAGGGGTCAGTCGGAGTTTTCGGCCAGGATTTCCACTAATGCACTAGGGCTACTAGCAAGTGAGGCCAATCACATGTTCATGATGGTGTCATGTCCTTACGCGAGGTTGGATTTGAAAGGGTGTCCGAACATCCTATTCACACTGGATGAGCCACCAGATGCTAGAGGTAATATTAGTGTTTTATTTTTAAATTAATCTAGTTTCATTTTATTGGCTTACTTAATTAGAATAAAATTAATTCTAACACGTTCTTTAACTTGTTTTATCAAATTGTTTAATGAAACTGTGTAATTATTCTTTTGTACTATATATTTTTAAGATATTGGCACATTCATTGGGGACGTGCCTCCTCCCCCACCAAATGATGATGAGGATATGATGCATGAGGTCTCGACGAGTCAAGGTCCTTGGATGTAGATAATCAGTGACATGCATCATAGGTCAGATACTAGATTCAGGTTGAAGTTGGGCGACCAACTATGTGCACTTTTGACTGAGGTAGGAGTCTTCCCTATGTTAATGTGAGACATCAGGTAAGATCCTATGATCTTGGCGCTTTGGAGGGAGATTTTGTGCAATATAATGCCTCTTATGCATTATATCGTTGGATATACCAAGCTACTAGCAGCAAGGAGGGATCTCGATGATACACACTCTCCTTCTAGTACTTGTTTGTCTTGTACCCTGTTGTCACTCAGAACTGAAATGGGCTGTAGCAAATCAATCCCGAGGCAACCTCGAACCACTTTGGATTGGGAGTTGCCCCTTCCAACCCGAGAGGGATCTCTCGAAAACTGTCACAAAATAAATTTAAACAAGCATGAAAAGGTGGAAAGATTTATGGGTAAATGATGGTCTTGGATTATTGGAGTTTGGGAGTTAAACTAGGGAAAAGGTCCATTGGGCATGGAGTCAAATGAAAACCAAGAAAAA
>SNQJ01S0250013.1:0-12855 GCA_010110895.2 Picea sitchensis
ATCATAGTGCTGGACCTGCAATCTGCAAAAAATCTTTCTAGGTTACTACATCCACTTATTAGTCCAAAAATTCTTTGTATGTATAGGAATAACATATCTTTCTTCATTTTTATTAATTTTACTTAGATGAACTCTTTCTTCCAATTTCGCCCTAGCCTTCAGACTAGGAAAAAATCTATTAAACATACTTAAATTCATGCTTTCGAAATAAAAATTTTCATTTATCTTACTCTTATCACAACACAAAGATTACCTCTTTTTAGATCTTACCTCTTTCCTTGGATCACTTTTCCTTTCTTAGCACAAAGCTTCGCAATTCAGGTAGAGTACTGTGCACTACAACAACAAATCTACGCACAAATCTTCTCTTTTCTTTACTTCAATTCCCAACAATAACAGTTTCAAGTCCCAGCAACAGAACCATTTGTTGGCACAGGGGTAGACCCATGGTTCAATGCTTCAACATCACACCAACAAAACCCTAACTACCAACCCTTTCGGAAACACCTGTGAAGCAGGGGAAGTCTCACCCGAGGTAGAAGCAAGGGGGGTTACAGGACTCAGGTTTCTATAAACAAGTTGGGACATAGATCTATGATAGCAACACTTTGCAAAGTATCCTATTAAAAATTATAAGACGATATGCATTAATTCATTGGCTTCATTAACATTGCAGAACAAACCCTAAGACAGATCAACACACTAACCATAAAGATTAAACACTTCAATCATTTAGCACATAGCAYTGAGTTAKATCTAACATTCATTCATCTTTAAGTAAAGAACTAAGCATCAACATGTCTATATAACAAACATAATAAGCAAAGCACTGAGCATATTCATAGCATAAACAACACAACACAAATCCAACCAAAGACACATGATATATGTGGTTCACCCCAGTGTGGGGCTACGTCCACCAATTTCTTCTTCTTATTTATTATTCTTCAATATCATACATTCATCCGCTCATATACACTAAGCCACAAAGACAAGCTTCGCAGAGGACAGGGGATCTGCACACTGAGCACTAGATCCTCCTTCCCTAAACTAGGTCAAGGCAGAGAGCCAACTCTTTTATCAAGAACAGAGCCTTACATACACATTTTGTTGCACAAATCATGCAGAACTACTTGCACTTAGCCACTTAGAATTTGCTCTCTGAGTCTCTATCTTCTACTTCTACCATACATTCTTATCTTTTTATACTTTTAAAATCCTTTAAAAAAAGGCCTAATCATGGGCAATCCCATGGGTCGACATCCCATAACCCCTTAAAAAAACCCTAAGGAACCCCTTGCTGGGTCCACAAAGCCTACAAAACAAGTGAGATCCACGATCTCAGCTCTGCCATGACGCTCCATCTTTGACCCTCGCGTCGAAGTCCAAAAGGTGGTCCAAACCTGACCAAGGTTTCCTCAAACTTGGTCGCGGGCCAACAAAAGTCCAAGTACTTTCACAATTAAACAAGTGAAATACAAGTTTCAACATCTATTGGATAGTGCCATAGAGTCCACTTATTCAATAAAAAAATATGGCATAGTGGAGACCAACACTTCTCATCTCTAACAAAATGGGGACCATTCTCATTAGAGGTAATGATTGATCCATGCATATGTTTTTGGTTCTCTAAATTTGAGATGAAAGAATATTATCTTTTAAGTCCAAAATTTCCTATGATTAACTAAGAAAAAGATGTAATGTTTCTTAATTTTTTTTGTACATCAATTTATTCATTCTTACATTTCCTTTATATCACTTTCGCATTTAAAATTTTCTCATTTTGTACTCTCACACTTTCTCTTTTTTAGTATTTAAGTTGTATACTATTTTGAAGAGATCACGAAAAATAATAAAAGTAGAGGATTTTCTATAGAAACAAGTGAGATAGCCACACAGTGGCTAGTCCCTGCCTCCAATCTTGGGACGTAGAGGATTGATGTTTCGAAGGTGAGCACGGTCCTTTGCAGGAAACTGTAGCCCCTGTATCATTAGACCGTAGAATGTGCAAGTTTATGAATTTTTAGCCTTTTGCAGGCTTTACAAGTTTGGCTAAGAACTCCTTCCTCCACAATTTAATGTTAGGTAAGCAAACCAATTAGTAAATCTCCATGGAGGACTTTAGCTTTGGGCGAGCGCGGTGCTTTGCAGGAAACTGTAGCCCCTGTATCTTAGATCTTAGTCCTGTGATCCAACCCACCAGGTTGACATATATCTCCTGGGTTGATATATGTCAACATATGAACCCAACTTATGTCAACATATTCTGCTCGTCTCCTATTTATCAATTGATGATATTTTTAATATTAACTTCCTTACATTTATTGATCCATGTTGTTCATTATTACTATATATATATATAATACAAATTTTATAATAATTTTTTATTTTTATTTTTAATTATTGATAATTTATATTTAATTTTTTTTAAATAATAAATAAATTGATCATATATATGTATATATATAATGAATTAATGAATTAGATATAATTTATTAGATATAATTAATAAATTAACAATAGATTAATATATAATAGAATAATCATAAATTAATTATCATATTAGATCAATACTCATATAATCCTATAATAGATTAATTGTTGATAAGTTTTTTTATAATAATCATATAATAGGTTTAGGCATATAAAATGTAAAACAAATTTACCGACTTAATGAGAATCGTGACAGAACTTTGGCCCCAAAACTCATATTTTTGCAAAAAAAACATGAAAATCAACCCCCAAATCGAAAAGTGTTGCTACCGGTAGCACCATTTTTTCAAACGGGGTCAAAATTACAACATTTTTCAAGCATGGCCTTCAAAACTCATACAGTAGTTCAAAAAAACCTTAAAATCAACACCTAAATAAAAAAATGATGCTACCTAGAGAAAAATATTTTTTCTAAATGTTAAAATTATAGCTAATTATGACCTAATAAAAACTATAGCCTTGACAACAAATCCCTATGCAAATAAAAAACCGAAAATTAGACCCTAAATGGTCACTTGAAAATTGATTTACTAATTTTTTTTTTAAATTTACATTAAAAAATAAATAAAGAGAAAGGAAAAAATAAATAATGATCTTGATCGACCATTGCCCAATAAAATGATTGTTTGTGAGGTGAACAACCATTTTCATATGGACTTCACACAATTTCAAATACAATGCTTTCTAAAGAGCTTTCACATGGAATGTAGTATGGACTGCGAGTAAAGGACAAGATGTTTTGTCGTGTAATTAATGCTAAGTTCGACAAAGTAGTGGTCTTGGTCAGTGAGGTGAAGTAGGTGGAAAGTAGGCCTTGATATTCCTCATCGAGGAATGAGTGGAGTGGTTGGTGGCATCATGTTGAGGGGGATACAATGAACAAAAACCACAAACGTCTTCTCTCAACCAACCAAAGGAATCGTGTGGTCGGTTGGAGACAAGAGACTTCGGGAGGTAAACACATGTGACGTGTCCTCCCATCTATCGTTCGTTGAAATTGCCTTGCCACTTCCAGCTTCTGCTATTGAAATTGTCTTGGAATTTTTGGTCCTAAGAGTTTTATATCATCAATTAATTATATAATATTAATAAATATTGAACTGCTGAGATGCCATTAATGTTGAAATTTGTATTTTTTTTTTACTTGTCAAACAATGTTTTTGACGTTTTGGATCTCTAAACTATCCATGAAAGAAAACTTTGAATAAAATTGTGTCATTCAAAAATGAAGTGTTGATAATAAATTAACCATTCCATATTAAAACTTTGATTTAAACATTACCCTTTAATAAATGCAACTTTGCCAAAATCCTAACCTGGTAAAGCTTCCAATTATAACTAGTAAATTCGATTGGAGAAAGGAGACTTCGGGAGGTAAACACATGTGATGTGTCCTCCCCATCTCCTAATGCTGGTCATTGGTGCGACGCATAATGTGGTCGAAGGCAGAAATCTATTGTTCTTTGAAATTTCCTTGCAACTTCTAGTTTCTGCTATTGAAATTACCTTGGAATTTTTTGTGATAAGAGTTGTATATCATCAATTAATTATATAATATTAATAAATATTGTGTTGATTAGATTTTATTTTTCCAACTAAAAATTTCTCATTATATTATATATATAATTGTGTACATGTACTAGAACTTGTCCAAAAGTTCAAAAATATTTATGTTCTAACCATCTCTCAAATTGAGATATGATTGCACCCAAGCTACTATTTTAAATTTTGACAAAATGGTAAATACCCAAAAATTCCCTCCCCAAATCATAAGGAGTATATACCTCTAACACAACGAGTTATTGGAACTAACTCAATACATATCTACTCCATATTAAAAAATGTACTAAAATATATTTAAACATCTAGTAGGTCCTTCATTTCCTTCTTCCCAGTGGGTATAATAGATTTTTCCTATTTGTTCCTTGAGCGATTTATTTGATAACCTATTTGCCTCGTTGAATTCTCGATAGGTATGGGAGAAATTGATATCTCTAAAAAGTGTGCTTATCTCTCTGATTTTATACTTCCAGTAGTCTAATGAAATAACCTGAAGTATTCCTTTTCCTTTGCACCAGTCTATAATGATTTTAGAATCTATGATTACTTGCAGGTCAGAGATATGAAGTCTAGTATCTAGAAAAAGAGTTTCCCAAACTCCAAGTAACTCTTTCCTTGTGTTGGTACCAGGTCCACTATTGAATTTCCATTTATAAAATGTATTATCACTGATCTTTAACATCCCCCCTACTCCACTTTGGAGTACTCCATTTGAAGAAGAAAATCCATCGAACCATCCCATTGTTGACCCCTCCAGGATAGGATTATGAAAAAATGTGATTAGTATGCAAAGTCCGGGAGATTGAAAGTCTATTAAAAATCCTCAATGTCTTATAAACCATTGAAGTGATGGAAGGGCTTCCATTTTAAAAAATAGCCTTGTTGCGTTCCATCCAAATATTCCAAATAAGAAGAGCTGGCAGGGTAGCAAACTCAGGAGCCTGGGAAATCCATTTATCATAACATTCCTTTATATAAATTCCATCCCAATCAATTCTCAGCTTTAAAACTCCTAATATCAAGAGCCAAACTTGCTTTGTAAAATGATAGTGTATCAATAAATGGCTAACAATCTTAGGTCCTTTGGTACATAAGATACAATAACTAGGCCCTTCCTAACCCTTGGATGATAAATTATCCCATGTAAGTATCTTATTTTCCAATGATAGCCATGTAAAGAGTTTGATTTTTAGAGCTATATTCCAGTTCCATATGGCCTTCCTCCATCCTCCTATGGACTGCTTCCAGATGATCGAACCTAAGGCTTTATAAACATTTTTGATAGTAAGTACTCTAGAATTATATCCTCCAATCCATTTAAGCTTATCCTCCCTGCCTTGAAGCTGGATACCAGATATGGATAATGAATTGCAGTAACTATCCCATTCTGTTTCTTAATCTCCTGAGAGCGCTAGCTCTCCACTGTCTTTCCAATATGAGCCAAATGATCTTGTCTGGGAGCCACCTATGGCCTGATAGAGAAAGGAAAGTTTTCTTTGATTTAAGGAACTTAAGAGATTGGGATAAAGGAGAGAAGAACTTCCCAAACCAAGGATCAAGTCCTTGCCTATTAAAATTGCCTGACCAGATCCCGGGATCCAACTCAACCAATGGGTAATGATTGGTAAGGATTTTAGGAGATTTTTCCAGGTCTGTGAAGTGACAAACATTTTTTTTGAGGCCGTTCTAAACCAGGTGGTGACTGAAACATAAGGTAGATATTTATATTTTATGATAGTATGCCATATGCATGCCTTCATCATTACTCTCCACAGAGTGTTTGCCGCCAAATCTCTATTAAAAAGAAATAAATTCCTCAGACCCCAACCACCAAAATTCTTTGGTTTTTATACAACATCCCACCTATAGAGATGGAATTGATTTTTTTCGGTGCATCCAGACCATAAAAAATAGAAGATTAACTGGCAGATCTTATTTAGAATGGAGGTTAGAATCGCTGCCATATTCATCCAATAGACCAGTTGACATTCCAGAACCACTTTTATTAGGACGAAATGCCCCCCAAGAGTAAGCCACCTGTTGCACCAATGATCAATCCTCCTCTCAAACTTGGTAATTATCCACGTCCAATCCTCTGTTTTATAGCTCGAAGGTTTCATATAGTATCCCAGATATCAAAATCCAAAATTGAGATCCATAAAATTGTAAGGGAAAATCTCCTTGAATTGCTCTTATAGCCCCCCTTGAAATCCAGAGTAATGAAAGGTATATTTAGTTAAATTAATATCCAAGACCGAATCTCTAACAAAGAACGTTAGGAGGTCCACAATCTCCTGCCATTCCTAAAGATAGGCTCTCGACATAATTAGCACATCATCTACAAAAAACAGATGTAGGATTTTAACAATTCTAGAAACCTTCACTCCCGACAATTTCCCTTCTTCTTGTCCTTTTTTAAGAAATAAAATGAGTCCTTCCATCAAAAGAATAAATAATAAGGGAGATAGTGGGCACCCTTGTCTCAAGACTCTGCCTCGCTAGAAAAAAGAAGAAGTCTCACCATTTATCAGGACTACATAAGTAACACTTATTACACAAATCATTAACCAGTTGGTAAACATCCATCTAAAGCTTGATTGAATTAAGATCAATCTTAAGAAATCCAAGTTAATACAGTCAAAATCCTTCTTTAAGTCGATTTTCAAAATTATTGCTTTAAATTTTTCTTCTTAATACTGTGTAAGAATTCCTGAGTCGTCCCTATGGCATCCAGTATTTGTCTCCCCTACAAAAATCCAAATTGTTCTCCCGACAAGGATCATGAGAGAACAGGTTTTATCCTATTCGCCAAGATCTTTGCTACAATTTTATAACAAAGGTTACAGAGTGCTATAGGTATATAATCTCCAAAGGTTGTTGACTTATTAACTTTTGGTATTAGAACTAGTAAAGTCGAGTTTAAATATTTAATCACCTCACCCCTTCTCCTAGAGTCCTCAACCACCTCGAGTAACTCTTCCCCTACCAACTCAAAAAAATGAAGGAAGAACTCGACAGTCCAACCATATGGTCCTGGACTTTTATCCTTTGCAAAGTCTTTAAGAACCTTCCATAATTCCTCCTTCGAGCATGGGAACAGGCTAGATAAATGTACCTGGTTTGCAATGCGAGGGCCCAAATCCTCATTCGATCCTTTGAAATAATTAACTCCCACATCTTTTATAGCCTCTTGTCCAGAGTGGACATGTCCACGCTCATCCTGTACTTCCCAGACCTGTTTTCTATTTCTTCTATAGCTGGAGAAATGATGAAACAATTTAGTATTCTGATCATCGCTCTTTATCCAAGTTGCTCGATTGTGTTGTCTCAACCTTTACTCTTCCACCAAAAGGAGGCTAATTCTCTCTTTTTCTAAAGTTTTTATTTGTCCTTCAACTTCCCGACTCCTCAAACCAGTGGAGCTCTACTGATAAAAGCCCTGCATATCCTCTTCTAGTTTTTCAAGTTTCAAAATTTTCTGGGATCTAAGATGTAATGCGTAGAGCTTAACTTGACTCTTCAAATATTTTAATTTCCAGACCAGTCTCCTTTGAAGCCCAGTATCTTGTAAAAATATTTGATCCTTCCAGACTACATGAGCTATGCGCGAGAAAACATCTTCTCTCAACCAAAATGGGTTTAATTTGAAAGGGTAAGATTTATAGTGACATTTACCATCAAGTTGCAACATTACAGCCGTATAATCTGATATATATGGGTAGGCTACCCATGATCGATATCTGCCAATAGTTCTCAAGAAATGAGCCATGACAAAAACCCTGTCCATTCTTTTCATAATACTGTTTGATCACAATTTGTCGTTTCTCCAGGAGGGCACTACAACATCAGGTAAGATATCCACCAACCCACTGTCCAAGAAATGTTCTTTGAAAAAACCTGCCAGCTGATCTAGATGAGCAGAATCCCCCTAGATCTCTCCTTCACTCAAAGTAAAATTAAAATCCCTAGAAACTATCATATGTTTAAGGGAAAGTAACACCCTATCCATCACTTTTTCCCAGAAGGCCTTTCTGTCAGTACAGGGCCCATAGACATTTATAAACGATATTTTCTACTTTAACTCTAAGATTGTGCCTGTCAAGATTAAACCACCACATCTTACGTAATATGTAAGATCAAATTTGGATGGGTCCCAAGAAACCAGCAGGCCCCCAAACTTTCCAACTAAACTCACTACACACGTATACCAATTGGGTATTAAAGATGTTAGGAAAGATCTGGCTCTCAATTCGTCCACCAAGGTCTCTTGCAAAAAAATAATATCAGGATGTGTTCTGTTATAAAGTCTATTCAAGGAGGCAGATTTCAGAGGTCCCCCTACCCCTATGATATTAAGGGAGATTAGTATCATGGATTTTCCCTTACTAGGGCTTTCATGCCTCTAAGCGCCCCAATATCGGAAATAGTGGAAAATTTTAACTTTGGAGTTTCAGGTAAAGCCACAGCTTTCTTGCGTGCACTCCTAGTTTTCATAAGGGTTTTTTCACATCCCAATCCCCTCGACCAACAAAGAATCTTTCTGGAAGCCACTCCAATATGGTCCTGTAGTTCAGACTCACCACTTGACTCCTCTCTAGTTATAACATCCCTTCCCTAGTAAGTGGGAATAGGGATAGGAGAAAGAATTTCTTTATAAGAGGGGACCAGGGAATCCATGACAACTCCTAAGGAGATTTCTCCAATCTCAGACTCCCTAAAACTTGGTATCAGAGGGATATCCTCCACTATCTCGCTGGAGAAATCCTTAACCACCCGAGGTTCCAACTCTACTACAGGCTCCTAATCGATACCCACGAACTTATCCCCACCCAGATCACTAGTCGGTACAGAAAAACCATAGTGGTTCAAATCCCCACTAGTAGTTGAACTCGGAAGCAACCTAGTAGTCTCCTTAGGCTCCAATGAAGGCTCCATTGTTTGTGTGGTTAAATGAGAAAGGAACCTCCCTCTGTCCTATAAGATAGTGGGATCTCCTAAATAAGGGAAATCCTCCCACTCCCAAATGTTTAATGATGAACAATCCCTCTTACTACCCACACCCACCAATAAAGACCCATCCAGAGAGTCTCATTCGTACGATGACAACGAAAAAAAGAGAGAAGGGAAAATACATTTTAACTTACCCAATACGTTATCTCTAGGATCCAACTTCTGAGTAACCTCAACAATTGTAGAGAAAGGGCTTCTATAAAAAGAATCAACCTCAGGGAAGGCTTCTCATGCTACCTTTCTTAACATGGAGGATTTAGACTCATCCTCCACCTCCATACCCTGGCAGTCCCTTCATCGATGGCTCGTCCGACAGCATAGAGAACAACTGAAAGGAACACCAAGATAGTCAAGTCTTTGACTCAGCATATGGCCTCACCATTCAATCTCTATTGACTCCAAAAAACTTGCATGTATATCTAACTCCACTAACACTTTACAGAGGCGCTTGTCAGGGGATTTCAAAGCCTGTTCATCCACTATAATAAATCTTCCAAACTCGTTTCCTATATATTTCAAGGCTCTTGCGTTCCAAAGTTGAAGAGGCATACCAGGCAAAAACACCCACAAGTGTCTTAACTGAAAATATTTTCTCGTCGGGTCAAAACTAGCCCTCCACCTCTTAATCATCAAACTACTACCATATACCACCCATAGGTTATCCAGAATTATGATGGTATCCTCAGGATTTAAGAATCAAAATCCAAACCAACCCCTCATCAAATACAAAATTTCCAGAGAGTATCCTAGGAAAGGCACCCAGGTTTTCGAGACCCAAGTTTCTAAAGAAGTTTTACAAAGAGTGTGATAGGAAAGTCTCCCCACCAACATACAAAGCACCATGCTGCAGGCTTCTTCCAAGCCAATGTCCGACCCCATCACTAACCTGTGTCTGGCTCCATTTTCATTCCACAGTTTCGATCATTTGAAGACCTCGCCTGACATTTTAACTCAGCGTCTTGAGTAGCTTTGCCACTAGTCGACTTCCACAGGCCTATCCTACCAAACTCAGCAGGATCTATAACAAAACCATATCTAGGAGCTTCACAATCGGTAGCGGCCCTGAGAGCGTTAAGACCAGGCTTAACAATGAACTGCAACTTACCCTTAGGCTTTGTTAATGTGCTATTCTGTTTTGACAAGTTTCCACCCGTACCCACACTTAGCAGATCTACTGAGGCAAATAAGCCATCACTGTTCCAGAGCACCTCGTCAGTTGCACCCATAAGTGCATTGACCTCAGCCTCTATCACAAGAGAAACTCCTCTATATAAATATCTGCCACCTTATCTCTCCTAACAACTAAACTACAACTACCTGCTACATAAATAAATCATGAAATAAATGCGATCCTTAATGATTTTCACTAAACTGGGAGCTAGCCCTACCAAGAACTGATCGGAAAGGCTAGCATTGGAAAAATAAAGGGATCTACTAAACTAAGCTCCTTATTATAAAAACGATGGCGGAAAAACCTCATAAACCCCGATCTCCAGTCGCTAGAGTCCCTAATAGTTGAGCTTCCCCGCCAAAGTAACTACTCAAATATCTTAAGTCAAGCGACTGTATCTTACTGCCATTAAAGACACCGGAGCCGAACGCTACACTATGAAAAAAAACATTACACTCGTTGTGGAATTCAATCAAATTCCATCGCCTATTGCACTGGTTAGATTCCACGACAAGTTCTAGTGAACAAAATAAGTCTGAAATGAAATGGCAAAGTGGAATATATGCTCAAGTTTATAAGGGGCAAATATGTAGTATATGGTCGTTAAAAAATAATCTTATAAATTTCTTTTAATTTTTTTTTAATGATTTGTATTTTTTTAACTTAAATATGTTTTATGTTAATTTGTAAATCATTTGAATCTAAATTCAAAATATGTAAAATATTATATGATTTTTTTTTATCTAAATTATTTATTTATTTATTTTTAACATTATAGTTATGATATATTGTTGGAGATGTACTTAATTATTTTCAATATAATATTGAATATTTACCATATCAAATTCATTGACTAAGAAATTGTTGGGTATGTGTTATATTCTTTGCACGAGTCCCATTTTTGCCTCGGGAAGCATGTCACATTTTTTCCTCGTTTTTCGTGTTGCCTCAATTTTCATGTCCATTGTTGAGCGGTTTTTCGGCACATGGTTTTTTCCGATGGTTTTCTATTTCCGGTTAAGGACTTAGGGTTGTTGACTAATCCAGGTCATTGGGTTAGGGTTTTGGATGTCGTTGGCTCCTATATTTATATTGTATTGTAAACAATGTATCACTATGAATGAATATATAATATGATAGTTTTCCTGGTTTGGGTTTCCAGGGGAAAATATCTGTGTAATGTTTGTATTTGTCGTTGTATCTTTTCTGTTCTTTTACTGAAAATATGTTTGCAGTAAATATTGTACAAGGTTAAAATCTACATTTGGTATCAGAGCTTTGTTGGCTTCAGGGGGACGTCTTTGTGTTCAAGGGTTTGGATCGGGACTGTGATAATCCTTGTTACAGTGGGAAATCTACGGTATTGATTTTTCAGGTGAAAAGTAATGGAAAACAATTTGAAAATGGAGATTGAGAAGTTTAATGGGAAAATTTTTGAGCTGTAGAAGCTCAATATGGAATATCTATTGGTGGACAAATATCAGTGGATCGCAGTCGATCCAAGTATTGCACCTATAGGAACTTCGGCAGATGACTGGAAAAAGTTGGATCAGAAGCAAAGAGCACAATCAGACTATGTCTCTCGGATTCAGTATTACTGAATGTGTCAGAGGAAGCTACAACAAATGATCTATGGGATAAGTTGGAGAAGTTGTATCAGTCTAATTCCCTAGTGAATAAACTATTCCTGAGAAAGAAGTTTTATAACCTGAGGATGATAGATGGAGACTCAGTGGCAGAGCATTTGAACGCCTTAAATACTGTGGTAAGTCAGTTAATATGTGTTGAGATTAAAATTTCAAATGAAGATAAATGTATCAATTTACTATGTTCTTTACCAAACTCGTGGGATAGTGTAGTTGTGGCCATAGGTAGTAATACAACTTCCTTGAAGTTTGATGAAGTCATCTCATCCTTGTTGTTGGAGGAGAAGAGACAAAATAATATGGAAGGACAAAGCATAGATGAATTATTTGCAAGAGGACGTTCCCAGGAAAGAAATAGATCTAAGTTCTTAAGTGGGAGATCTAATTCAAAGGGTAGATCTAAATCTTCCATAAAGTTTGTAAAGGTATCTTGGAGATGTGGAAAAGGGCACTACAAGAAGCAATGTAGATCCAAAGTTGAGAAAAAGAAGGGATCTGAAGGATCTCCTTCTACAGAAGAAAAAACCTCCAAGAAAGGAGGGGATGTGTACTTGGATTCTTCAAGCACACATGCATATCATGAGGCATGGTTGGTTGAATCTAGTGCATCCTTTCATATGACTCCCCATAGGGAGTGGTTCTGCGAATATGAAAGGCATGGTGGAGGTAATGTTTTGTTAGGTGATGATTCTATAACCAAAATAATAGGACGCGGAAAAGTCAAGTTGAGTCTCATAGATGGAAGTATTAGAAAACTGCCTGGTGTTCTGCACATCCCAGGTTTGGCCATAAATTTGATTTATGTAAGAAAAATGGACGATACAAGGGTAGAAACAATGTTTGAAAAGGAAACCTGCAGGATGGTTTGAGGAGAAATGGTGTTGTTGAAGGGAGTTCGGTTTGGAACTCTATATAAGCTGCAAGGAAGCACTATTAGTGATGGGTGTAATAGTTCCATTGTTCCTGATATTGGAG
>SNQJ01S0250014.1:0-12895 GCA_010110895.2 Picea sitchensis
ATCCTGGGGAGTCTTCTTATGCACCTAGGAGGCCATGGCAGCCTAGGAATAAACCCACATACCCAGATCCACAGTCTCAAGTTCCACCCTATTATCAACAACAACAATAGTGGAACTCACAAGGTTGGAAAAACTGGTCTACTCAGTATCAACATCCTTGTTATAAAGGATGGAGAGGAGGACATAACCAAGGAAACCCTCAAGCTCCACCTACCCCTATGTCCAACCATCATTATCCTCAGTTCCCATTGAACACTCCACAACTTATGCTAGGTTTTGTTCCACCACCTTTACCTCCTATTCCACAACAACAACCGCTACAATATCAAAATGAAAACTCCCTGAGACCAACATTATTACTAGAACAACCAATGTCGAATCCCAATAATAATCCCCCTCAACCTCCTCACAATGTCGAGATGCAGACCTTCCCGACATATGTTATTACTCCTATTCCATTACAGGAAATTCGACTAAGATCAGGAAAAGTTCTAGATACCTTCAGTAGTCATACAAGAAGAAGAAGAAGAAACCACCAAACAACCCACAGATGACACTAGGTGGGAACATGTTATTATCACAAAGACTCAAGAACCCAAGCTTCCCCAAAATGAATCTTCACAAATTAAGAAGTTCCCTCCTTATCCAGACCGATTGGTAATCTAGAAACCTACCACCCGACCGAAATTTGACATTTTGAATGAATTGAAAAATATTTGTGTCAAGATTCCCCTGCTTCAGGCCATTAAAGACATTCTAATCTACAGTAAGGTAGTCAAATAATTGTGTATCAAGAAGCCACGTAGGAAGAAAAAGGACCCCCCTATAGTACACTTGATAGGAGGGCTTTCTGAGTATATATCAGAGCAGCCCAAACTAGCAAAATATTGAAACTCAGGAAACCCCGTAGTGACTATAACTATTAATGAGGTATCCATTGGAAACAATCTCATAGACCTAGGGGCATCCATCAATGTTATGAATGCTACTACCTTGGAACAATTACAATTACAACCTCTTCTTTGGCCTACCCCAACCATTTTGGAATTAGCAGATAAGACTAGGGTTATACCTAAAGGAATTTTAGATGATTTCATGGTTACTTTAGCCTCATGGGAGTACCCCCGTAGATTTTCTTGTCATTCACTCAAAATATCCTACCAAAGGCCATCCCATCATTTTGGGAATACCTTGGCTAGCCACAACCAATGCATTTATTGGTTGTATAGAAGGGGAAATGACCATCTCAAATGGTCTCTCTATTCAAAATCTCACCATTTACCCTCCAGCTCAACCTATTATAGAGAATCTATGGTGGCTTTAATGTCCATATGAGAACAAGGACTGGGAAGAACCCGTATTGCCAAGTGACCATGCATGGGCACTTCAAAGGCACACAACAAAAAATGTGCTAAACCAATTTATTTCTGCTATCACATTTGTGGATTTTCCACAGTCTTTCCCCCAATTTGAGTACATGTTTGGGAAATAATTTCAAGAACAATTAGACCCATCCATTTTGTACTCAACATATTTTATTTTTTAGATAGATGAGTCTGCCATGTCTTACACCATGCCCTACGAGATTAGTCCAGGGAAAGTTTTACATATAAACTCCGGGATAGATGCAGACCAACAGAAAAAATTAGTAGATATCATTCAAGAACAATCAGGAGCATTTTTCTGGGAATACACTGACATGAAGGGTATACACCCCGACACATGCATCCATCTCATATATACCTAGGGGGAAGTAACACATGTTAGGCAACCCCAGAGAAGGATGAACCCAACACTTAAAGATATAGTCAAGGAGGAGATCCAAAATTTGTTAAATGTTGGATTCATTTATCCCATCTTCTATAGTAAGTGGGTATCCCCGCTTGTAGTGGTTCCAAAGAAAGTGATCGAGAAATGGAGAATTTGTGTTGATTTCCTGGAAATCAACAAAGCCACTCTGAAATACTACTTTCCTCTCCCTTTCATTGACCAAGTTATAGATACATTGTCTGGAAAGAAGTATTTTTCCTTTGATGGGTACAATGGGTACAAGAATATTCTTATAGCACCCAAGGACCAGGACAAGACTACCTTTACTTGTCCTTGGGGCACCTATGCCTATAGGGTCTTACCATTTCGATTGTGTAATGCTCCTGCCACATTTCAATGAGCAGTATTAGGGATATTTGTCGACCTTATTCATGATTGTGTGGAGGTCTACATGGATGAATTCACAGTCTATGGAAACACTTACCAGGAATCCTTAGACATTTTATAAAAAGTTCTCATCACATGCCAAGAAATGAACCTATCTCTAACCCATGAAAAGTGAAAAATGTTGCTAATTGAAGGAGTGGTTCTAGGACATCATGTTTCATCTAAAGGGATAAAAGTAGATCCTGAAAATATTGAGGTCATCGTTAGACTTCCACCCCCCAAGTCTCAGAAAGAGGTGAGAAGATTTCTTGGACATGTCGAATATTACCAGCGGTTTATTGAAAATTTTACAAAGATTGTTGAACCTATGTTTGGATTATTATTAAAAGATTATGATTTTGTTTGGACTGAGCAGTGTCAAACTGCCTTTGAAACCCTGAAAGCTAAGTTGTTTGTGGCACCAGTTCTTAGAGGGTCCAATTGGACTCTCCCATTTCATATATCCACTGATGCTTTTGACACTGTAGTAGGAGGGGTATTAGGGAAGAAAGAGGACCAATAGTCCTATGCCATTTATTTCGTAAGTAAGAACTTGTCCCATGTTGAGTTAAACTACACAGTTACCAAGAAGGAATTCTTGGCGGTTGTTCATGCTATTAACAAGTTTCATCATTAAATTACAGGTTATGAAGTAATTTTACATATCAATCATTCGACCATTAGATTCCTCATGAATAAACCTATAACTAATGGCTGAGTGACTAGGTGGCTCTTGTTATTGCAAGAATTTAATATTAATGTGCTTGACCGAACTGGAAAGGATAATGTAGTAGCTGATTTTCTTTCCTGAATAAAAAAATGAGGATGATGATATCCCTGTAGATGATAGTTTCCCAGACGAGCACCTCTTTTCCCTTTCTATCAATACCCCATGGTTTGCGGATATGGAAAACTAGTTGGCTACTAGGAAGTTATCGTCTCATTTGTCACCTCATGAAAAGAGAAAAATTATTACACAAAGTGCTAATTACTCTTGGGTTGGTCATGATATTTTTCACACAGGTTCTGATTTGATTATTTGTATATGCGTCCGAGAGGATGAGTTACATGAAATACTAAGAAGTTGTCATGATGGACCATGTGGTGGCCACTTTTCTGACAAACGTACAACATATAAGGTGTTACATTCGGGTTACTATTGGCCTAGCATTTTCAAAGATGCTGCCAAGTATGTGAGAAGTTGTGATAGTTTCCAAAGGATAGGAAGAACTACATCAGCTGACGAAATTCCTCTGCATGCCCAAGTTATGATAGAACCCTTCGAAAAATGGTCCCTCAACTTTGTAGGACCAATTTCACCCATGTCCCATAGGAAGAACTATATTTTGGTTTGTACAGACGATGTCACCAAATGGGTAGAGGAAAAATCCCTATTCTGGGCTACAAAGAAGTCTATTGTCGAATTCATCTATGAATACATATTTACCCGCTTCAGTGTCCCCTATGAAATTGTTACTGACCAAGCCACTCAATTCACTTCCAAGATGATGAAAGAGATAACGGAGAAATATGTGATTAAAAATTGTAAATATTATCCATACCACTCGCAAGCCAATGGTCAGGTAGAATCTACAAACAAAGTTCTGGAAACCATCTTGACCAAGACTATTTAGTTACATCACTGCGATTGGGCTGATAGGCTCCCTGAGGCTTTGTGGGCATATCAGACCACCTAGAGAAATAACATTGGGCACACTCCTTATGAGCTAGTGTACGAGAAACAAGTACTTTTACCAATATAATTCCAAGTAAGGACCTTCCGTATTTCCGCAGAATTAGTATTGAACCTAGATGAGGCTCAAAAACAGCAATCCCTACAATTGAATGAGTTGGATGAAATCAGACAAGATGCCATCCAACGAACAATGTTTGTCCAAAACCAAAGGAGCAAGTGGCATGACAAGTTTATTAAAAAGAAAGACTTCTAAGCTGGTGATTGGGCTCTATTTTTTGATTCCCGATTCAAAACCTTCAAAGGAAAACTCACCACCCGGTGGTTGGGCCCTTATGAGGTAGACACTGTATATGACAATGGAGATGTAAAAATTAAAACAATTGATGATGGACAAGTCTCCTTTGTGGTAAATGGACACCGACTTAAATTTTATCATAAGCCCATTTCCAGAGAGGATTTTCTATAGGTCATGTCAACTGACAAGGCATTGGCCTTAGTAGATGGGGAAGTCACCCCTTGTTCTTGAATATTTTTTCTAAATTTCCTACTATATGTATGTAAATAGTTTTTGAATTTTGTTAATAAGGCAATTCTATAGATTTATGTAAGTATTTATTTCACCAGGAGTACACAGTTTCAAGGATCTCTCTTCAAAAATTGTTACACTTGAATTTTATGTCTACTAAAGCATCAAATGAATATTGACCTACTGTAATTAGCCATATTTTGAGAATTCTCATTTTTAGACATTCTAAAGTAGTTTCTCTTGAAACTCTTCACCACCTAGTGATACCATAACTATCAGAGTCAGAGGTGCCTCTCGTACAGTTTTCCAAGAAACTTGAGTCAATGAGTCAAGTGTCTTTTATCAAAGAGTAACAAAGGAGGTCTAATTGGTGGTTATAAGTGAGTCAAGTGTCTTTATCAAAGAGTAACAAGGAGGTCTAATTAGTGGTTAGTCATGGAAACATCACAATAACTACAAAGGAAGAAAGTAAGTTGAGCCTAGAGATACCTTTCTTTTATTTCTCAATGGTACCATCCACTACACACTAAATAACTTGATTATATCATATTTTTAGATAGGCCACGTCCGCTTAAGTACCCCTTACATTGGGACAATCACTAAGTAATATAATGGAAAGTCATACTCTAACATAAATACCATCCCAATTGAAAACAAAAAGAGAAAGAAAAAGTTGTTTTCGGAGTTGTTCCCCCATCTTCTTGCATAAAGCAATATTATACTAAAATATTAAAGGATGGAGGGACAGTCTCTGAGGGTTTAAGAGGCTAACCCACTGGGATACTGAACATGTCTGTTGGCAGTGGGTACTGGCCTGTGGTATGACTGGGTAAACCCGTCGGAGTACTAAACAAGATTGCTGGCAGCGGGGCATTCTACCTAGCGAGGATGGTAATCTGACAAAAATGAATAATACATTTAAACTTGTCTTGATGTATGGCATTACTTGTAGA
This sequence comes from Picea sitchensis, assembly GCA_010110895.2. Classification (NCBI taxonomy): domain Eukaryota; kingdom Viridiplantae; phylum Streptophyta; class Pinopsida; order Pinales; family Pinaceae; genus Picea; species Picea sitchensis. The sequence continues at coordinate 5,372 of SNQJ01S0250014.1, forward strand.
AAAAGATGACATGAAGTATGTGTGGTTAAGTTAAGGTTAATGAATCTCATACACTTTCCATCGGGGAATAACTCTAAGACTATCTTGAAACTCTCTTGCCTATCTCTTTGTATCTATATATAGGATATCTTATCCTATAGGTGGGGCCATATTCTACCCGTCTCGTCAGACCAAACTGTGAAATTTTATCTTTACACTTGGCATACTATAAATATTTGACTATTGCGGGATACTGACTGGTTTCCTATACTTTTGATTGTGAGGTCTCACAATACTTAGGTGTGGGGGAGGGGTTCATGAGCTTACAAATGATCATTTCCTAGATAAATAGATCTTTGCAAGAATTTTTGTATTATTTCCATGATATAGGTTATTACATTATAGTCATTTTATTTTTGAAGTGCTAAACTCATGTGTGCTATAAATTACTGAACATATGCCTAATAGACCAGATCACTTTTATCGGTTTATCTTTCATTACAAGATGTACATTGTAGGTTTGACAATAAATGTTTTCACTTGCTATAACCTGTTCATTGTAGGTTTTACATTATATGTCATATGCAATAGGATTGAGTCAGCATGGTGGAGAAATCAACAATAATGGAGCATTCTGCCTCTGCTCATTTACCACTGTGATTGTCAAAAACACTTCAAATTTGCAGCCTATCCATTACAGGAAGTGAAAATGTATTTAACAAAGAGGTACCGGACGAAGTACCGTATGAGGTTCCATATGAGATACAATATGAAGTGCCATATGAGATGTCATGTGAGGTGTCGAATAAAGTGCCATGTGAATTACACACCAGTAATTGTCCTAGATTCCAGGCAACCAGAACTCAATTAAATTCAATTGAATTGGTTGTAGACATTGATTGTAGATGCTTCATATGTTTATGATCAAATGTCCAAGTCAAAATACTTGGACATTGATCTAACTATGCATCATTACATTACCCAAAAACGATTCGTCGAATTCAAATTTTCCACACATGGTAGCCCGTGCACACATGTATGAAACCCACTCCACTATAGGTACATTCAAAATCGGGCTAGGCAACCATTATCTCCATTCGCCCTTGCCATTTTCTCTCCCTGCATTAAGAAATTGTGCCCAACCTCTACCATTTCATCCCATGTTCAAAACACATTCAGCCCGTGCCCAATTCATTCCATCTCTTGGCTCGATCACGCCCTTTCCTGGTGAATTTTGCCTCTACCACAATGCCCAGGAGGTATGAACCCTCTTCCTATGCGGACCTGTTTTCCATTCCCGAATTTTCATAGTGCAGAGAGGTGTTTTTGTGCACAGGCCGGGGGCCATTTTTGTCTATCTTGCAGGGCCACGATGATGACCTCTCCATGCAATTCGCCGCCGGTTTCGATGGGAAGACAACACATGTAGGGTCTCTTACCTTTCAAGTTTCAAAAGAGTCCATTTCTACAACTACAAAGCTCCCAATAATGGGAGATAAATGGTTCAAAAACCACCAATTGTCGCATTCAAGTTATAACAGGGTGTTTAAGCCCGAATTCGAGAGCATTTTAGGAGAAAAAGGGTATGCTAAGGAGTGGATAAAGGAGGAAATGATCAACCCTCTCATCGTCATCACAAGGTTAATTACATGTGAAGGTAGATACTCCACCTTCAAAGCTTGTCATTTCAGATTGTTGGCTCATTTTTTGTTCAACAAACCTTTGAACTTCCCCTTCTATTTTCTCAAAATCTTGGAGAAGATGTCTTCTCAAGTGAGGAAGAACATGACTAACTCCTGCAATAGTATATTTCACCATGGCTTGATCAAACTCCTTATTCTATCTGAACTAGAGAAACAGGGGAAAACTTGGGATGCCTTTATCTACCAATTTGCAAACCCTCACTTGACAGTTAAGACCAGCAAAAAGCCACTTAGCCTAAAAACTATCTCTCCATCCAAGCCTCGTTCTCCAAGAACTCTAAACCCCCTTTCACAAACCCTCTCTTTGTCGGAACAATACAAAAAGCTTGTTGATATCCCTACTTCTTCATCAGGTAAAAAGACCAAGAGAAAAGACCAAAAGAAGCCTATTGTTAACCCCCCAATGCCTTCGATCTCTCTTGATCCTACACCTAAAAATCTCCAAGAAGTAATTCAACAAGACTTTCCCATCATTCCCACAAATAGGAGGGTAGGAGGGGAGCTAATTGATTTGGTCAAGGACCCTTTCAAAATAATACCTGGAGTACAAGAACCAAACCTTATGCAAAACCCATTCCTACTTTGGATCCTATCCAAGTGTCCTCCGACCTTGAGAGCCCTCACAAGAGACTTAGGGAAGTTTATGCAGATGGATTAGAGCCACTAAGAAAGAAAAAATTAGAGCCTACCTCTCCTTACCAATCCCCCATCACTCCTACTTCACCCATGCCTACTCTAGATCCTAAAATTGATAGATTGTCCACATCATTCAAAGGATCTAAGCCTTCCTCAGAGATCATCGATTTTGCCCCAACCATAGAGAAGCTACAAAAAGAAAACCATCAGCTTCTCCAACAATTGGAAGAGAGGAAGACAAAAGACACACACCTTCATCATGATAATGAAGTCCTTCAGGAAAAATTTAACTCCCTTCAACGTTTGGTTGATGAGATGACCAAATCTAACCACAGCCTCAGAGCACAACTGAAGAAACACAAGAGGCACAAGGCTAAGACTTCACAGCAAGAAGGAGAAGCTTCCAAAGCTGATCCTCCTCAGCAAGCTTAGTCATGAGGGGTAACTTCTTTTTGTTTGCAGTGGGACCTACAAAATCATAAGTGTGGGGGTAATGTTGGGCCCGAGATATGATCAATTTATGATAGTTTTTAGACACTTTTTTCTGAATAAACATATGTGTTTTTCACATTTTGAAGGAGATTTTTGATCAATTTTATGCTAAAACGGTATGATCGACACTAGGTATGTATGATTCATGTTTAATGACTATATTGAGTATAATTCATCATGTTTTTACGCTTCCAAGGATCTGATTCACATTTTTTGGTGTTACAGGGTGAAAACGCACCACGTTTCTCCTGCTGGCACTCAGTCCAACACTCCTTCCATCACTTGTTCCAGTACCTGATACGTCACTACATCCAGCATTACATCTTGCACAAAAATGGAGGGCGACTTGGCGGTTATGGTATTGGCGGCCAATGATCGGCGAATCGGGAACGTGGGTTTTGTTCATTATTTCCCCCTCCAGCTACTGAACTTTTGACAACTCAATTTTAGTTGTTCACGATGGATATTATTGGCTCGCTCTGTTTCATCAGTTAGGGCATCATTTAATGAGAATTGTCGAATTTAGAAGTGGTTCGACCCTCCTGCGGTCGACCACTTGGTTTGTAAACATTATAAATACCACCGAGGTGGTCATATAATGGTTAAGCATTAGAAGAATCAATGTCATAGAAAGAAACACGATTTTACTCTATTTTTCTATTTTACATTGCCAGATTATATAAGAACTGTATTTTTGAGTTTTTATGATGAAATCTACCTACTAAGTTTGTGGTGTGCTTTTAGAAAGTGACCACGACATGCTGGGGGTCCCACCAGTAGTCTGGTAACTGTTCTTCGTATTTTTTTATGCATTTCGTAATTTAGTTGTTCTCTTTCTTTCCTGTACATGCATTTCTATTGTGTTACTTAGTTTGTTGTTTTAGTTTAATTGCTTTGACTCTCTTTTGCAGATTAGTATGATGGATTGTGTTAGCATGCCTTGATCTTGTAGTTAGGAACAGATTTGCAAATCCCTAGACTAACCCCATGTGTATTTTGATATTAGATTATGTCTTTATTTATGATTTTAGAATCAAATTTAAAACAGAGTTTTAAATACGATAGAACAAAGTTTTAATTTGGGTTTTCTTTGACAAGGATTTGATGGATGGATAGAGTTAATTTCAGTTTTTAATGATAGATTGCTTATTTCAGTTACATTAATATTTTTCTTACTTAGTTGTTGGCTAATACATTTGGTAGTTTACGTTTTAATGTCATGTCTTAATTTCTGTTCTTAAGCATTTTCTTATTACAGTTTGAATTGTTAGAATAGATATAGCATAGTTTTCATTTTATGTAATTTCCTTTCTAGAATTAAATTGCAATTATATTTCTTAGTTAATGATTGAATCTAGTTTGGCTTACATAATATAGAAGTGCAATGATGATCTCGTTATATTGTTGATGGTTAATAAATATGTAGGGTAATTGACGGTTGTTTTTGTCATGGCTAAATTCTCATTAGATTTTTTAATCCATACCTTTCACTTTTCTATTGAGATCAATGTTGAGCTTATACCGCTTGAATTATCCTTTGTTGTCAAGTGCCATCGAGATATAATACGACACTGGAGACATTCACACAGACACCAACATTATATTTGAATTCTCATAGGTTAAAAGATAGTTTCATGTTTTCATAGATCAGAAAAGATAGTTTATTGCTTTCATAGATCAAAAGAGATAGTTTCTTGCTTTCATAGTTTAGAAGATAGTTTTATTGTTGTTGTAGGATAGATAGTCTTTTGCTTCGATAGATTAAAGAGAAGTTGGCTTATCTTATATTAAGAATTAGTTGGTATTTATTCTTGCTTTCAATTAAATAGATTTCCTTTCATGAATTAGAAATAGTTTTGAAGTTTTGAATTAAGAATCTAGTTCAATTGCCTCTTAGGCTAGATAGTTGTTCAATGAGAAGTTTTAATTTGATTACTTGCAGTGGAAGTTATCTTAGAGTAGTTAGTTATCTAGTTTCTTTAATAGGTTAGCTAGTTGTTTTGCTTAGTTGTCTATTTGCTTTGATAGGTTAGCTAGTTGTTTTGCTTGTCTATTTGCTTTAGTAGGTTAGTTAGTTGTCTTTGCTTACTTGTTTATTTTCTTTACTAGAATAGTTTCTTTCTTGTTTATTTACTTTCTTTCATAGGGTAGTTGCTCATTGAATGGAGGTTGGAAATTTAAAGTAGTTTTCATTTGTTATTTTCTTATTGTTATGCTTAATAGTTGATTTTTCTTATTGTTATGAACTAGTTTGCTTTACATACGGTTTTTACTTTCTTTCTTAGAACTATCCATCGATCCTTGGCCCAAAAGTACTTAGGTTACATAGTTTCAATTTTCTTAGTAGGGTTTGCTCATTAGATATGTTTTCTTGAATAGATTATCCCTTAGATAGCCACTTCCTTAGTTAGACTATACTACTACCAGCCCTTCTACCTTTGGCATATATTTTTCTACAACTCTAAGTTTAGTTACTTCGGGTTGAGAATTTAATTGAGGGGTTTTAGTGTGTTTTTAGTGCATATACAACACCCATCACAAGGGAATACTGACTACAACACCAATAATAAAATGAGCAAAAGTTGTGCATTCTTAAAGAACCAAAATGAAAACTCACTTGTAGAGCTACGATAATTTGAGTTGGAACGTGCAAGATTTTCAAGAAAATGAAAAATGATCAGTGGAATGTCCAGACTCTATAGTTGCAAAGCACACAACAAAATCAAAAAAATCAGTTAAGCATGTTATTACATGAGAAAAATTTACTCAAGAATCAACATTTACAACAAAGTAGTGAGCCAAATTTACTCAAGATTAAGCTTTTACAGCAAAGTAGTCAGCCAGATCAACAAAGGAAATAAGCCACTTGTGTAGTCATCAATCTTAATACAAAATTCTCTCATAAACATGAGTTGATAATGGATGAATGTCTTGTAATTGTTTGCAGGCTTGATTATCTCAATTTCTGTCAACAGAACTGGAGGTATCAGTCCTCTCATAACCAACCGAGAAATAGAAGAATTGTGTTCCTTTGAGATTAGTGAATGGAATTTAAGTTATTGTTGAGATTGACAGAGATTTGGGAGGTTTTGGCATCTTAGATCTAAACAATCTCTCCATAATCCGTTAAAACATAATATGTTTGAGGCATTCAAGAATGAACTTAATTTGTTATAGAAATGAGCATATCCTATACATGTTTAAAAGATTTAGGATGTTGGATTCGCGAGTTCATTATACTGGAGGGATCGACCCTTCCCAAGAAGGGAAAATGAGTAGACAAAAGGGATATTCTGGTGGAGATATTGCACCAAATTAATTGCAGGTCTTGTTATAGTTTTCTGACCAAATGAAATCATAAAACCCTAGTTTCTATGACCGCAACTAGGAGTGGAAGTTAGAAGTGTGATATCATGGACTCTATCTTGAATATGCAACTTGGATATTTGTGTATGCCAATATACTAGGGATTGAAGTTCCCTTACTCTCTATTAATTATTTCAATGGTGAAACCTGTAAGTAATGCATCCTGTAAGTAGTATTTGATATTTGGTGAAAATTCCTGTTATTTGACATAAATTCTGGGTATGAATCTTTCATTATCGATTCATCCGAGAAATATGGAAAAAATGAACATGATTTTCTGCAACTCTCTGGTTTCTTTCACATTTTGGTATAATATTTGAATTATTATGAACCACCATTCACGAGTACTCCAAATTCACATAAAGTAAATATGAAAAGTATTGATCGTAACCTTGATCCTCTCTCCTTCTCCAGCATGGCATGGCATCTCATCTCATCTCATCTCATCAATTCAAATGAAAACATCGCCTCTGCCTCTGCCTTTGATAGATAAAAACCAGTAAATAAGAGAGCACATGGCATAGAGAACTGCAAACACTTTTAAAAATAGGTAACGTATGGTATGTGATCATTGTGATTATATATAAATGATAAAAAAACCCAAAGAAACCTGTCGAAGTCATCATGTTCTTCGATTTAAACAAAAACATAATAACCCTTGTCTTATATTCTTCCTCAATGGTGAACCCTTGTTTTAACCTACTGTTGCATATGTGAGTTCATTTTGAATTAGGGAAAAACCAATCAACAAGAATTGCCAAAGAAATTAGAAACAAACTAGGTTTACCTGGATTGACTGTCTATCCATTGCAACGCCAATGGTTAAAACCCTAGTGATTTCCCACAAGTTCAGTATGAAACAACTAATAAATAAAAACCATTAAACCATGAACAAACTCGTAGGTCTCTATGTATACCATTATCTACCAAGAAAAATTATAGCTTCTCCTCCACTTCCAGTGGTTAGCTTCCTACAAATCTAAAAACACTGGTTACTCACATATCGTTTGTTGTACATTCTGAAAAAAAATAAAATCCCCAAGCCAAACTGTACAAAAACACATGGAAAACACATAGCATCCAAGAACAAAAGGACCATCAAAAACAATGTTGGAACATGTTAAGAACCAAACATCAATATAGCATATAAAAACCTCAGGAAAAGTACTCAATGCCTTGAAAAAGAGAAAATTTCAGATAATAATCCTCTTCAAGGGGGCAACCTCCTTTTACCCCACTTAAATATTCAAGTACAAGATGATTCAAAATGAAAATGTCTCCTTGGTATATATAGGAGACTAGGAGGTATAATTACAAATAATGGCCTAAAGCCGACATAATTAAAATA
>SNQJ01S0250016.1:0-12895 GCA_010110895.2 Picea sitchensis
TAGAAAGAAGGAAGAGCTTGGACATTGAAAAATGAGTTCATAACTTCAAGGATAAAGGGATGCAGACTCAATGTGAAGTGAAATTTCTCCAGAGTATATTTTCTCTAAAAAAATTCTATAACAGATGCCCCCTAATGTGTGAGGTCAAAGGATTATCTGCGATAGCTGAAATACATTATAATTCCCAGAAGTGGAGTAATGGAGACTTAGCTGGAAGTGCTAGTTACTCATGAGAATATTACAATCCATAATGCCTTTGTACACATGGCTACCAATATGAATTACATTGCAGATCCATGTTGAAATATACCAAATATTTTGTCATGGAAATGAATTAGGAAATAGAAATTAGACACATGAAATACGTTGTCATAGTCACGAACACGGCCTAGTGGAATCCAGTCTCAAAATCAATATGAATATAACTATATACAATGGAGTACAATCTAATCTCCCATGATCACTGAAGTCATATAGGTGTTGGTCCAACGAAAGACAACAACAAAATATGAATGTTTCTACTATGAACTGTAGTTTTTCTACACTATCCTATGAAGGTGCAAGTCTACATCATGTGAATAGAGGAATTGATGTCGAACATAATGAGACTTCATTTGATTACTGGTCATTAAGGTATACCATTAACAAATGCGAGATAACCTACCAATAATGAAAGTAGGTATCAAGTCACCAAGTACATTCTTACAAGTGTGAATAAGGGTGTTGAAGTCGAACACTTGAAGAATCCATCGAACATGAAACATTGATGTATTCCCAATTGTCGATGGCGAGAGAACCTGCCACTTATGACTACAAGCCTCTAGGTACTCATAGGACTCTAGGTCTCATTTCCAGAATAGATGAGTTGAAGTCGATGGAAGGAGACCTGCTGAAAGGATATCATTAGGGAATCTCTCATTAGTCAGCACAAGGTAAAAATCAATATCTTTATGATTAGGAGGAGCTTAGACGAATAGGATGTTCATGAACCAATGACCCTGTGTGTATTTCGCATGCACCAAATGCAAGTAGTGGATGAAAAATACCCTCTGAATAGTAGCCAATAAGGAAGACTTTTGAAAAAGGAGAGGAAAAAACCAATAAATCCAATGGAATACAAGACATTGCATGAATCCCAATGTGTGACTAGATTTCTTATCGTTGAACACAAGGGAAACCCCCAGTGACGAATGAGGATATGTCGATTGTTGGGTTCAAGGTTACCTACCCATAATGAAAGTAGGACCAGGGTGCATGGTAGGACTACAACTTCATGTGACTCTGAGACACACTGAGGGTATGGAGAACATGTAAAGTCAAGAGTTCTAAGAAATGGCCAACATAGGCTTATAGACTTCCTTTGAACAATATCATGAGACATATGGATAACTCAGGCATCATATACTTGATGATGAAACTTTGTGATGCAGGAGTCATAAACAAACTTTCCATAGGGACTGGAAGAATAACCATTCGGAAGAGTAAAATCTAAGTAAAGAGCTCAGCTTCCTAAGGTTGTGATAAACCCAAACTTTTGATGATAGTGGACTCAAATATGTCCAATGGCGACACAACTACTGTCGATATGAGATAATATTATTTTCACGTCCGTCTTTTTTTTGTTTTTTCATAGGAAAAGAAATGTTATGATACAAGAGAGGAAACAAGTGTTGCGATTAAGCAACTAGCTCCAAATAGTGGAACATACCTATGCTCAATGCAAGGAAGTGCATACGGGGCATGGACACCCAGGGGATGTTTCCTCTTAGGGTATAAGGTGTCAAGCTGCAGAGGATATAAACCAGGATCTACTTGGCTAGTGATGGAAATTGTTGAGGTAATATGCTTATAGAGAGAAAGCAGGAATCAACAACAGGCTCAATATTGCAAGAAGGAGGATGGAATTTGATTACAACTTAACACCAAAGTATTTCCTTTTTCATAGAATTAGTCCCCTAGGCTCAAAAAAGTATAAATTAATACCAGGAGAACTCTTCTAGCAAATGTTGAATAGAGTATTCATTATTCGTAAGTAGTATATTTGGTCCAAAAAAGGGTTAAACATACACCAAATAGACGTCCTTTCAAATACATTTAATGAGTGTGAAAGAGACAAGTTCACTCGGAAATCTTTTCATCATTTTTTTAGAGTCGAAAAAGAGATTAAACAATACCCAGGTGTGAGTCCCATAGGTGAAGGTCAAAATGATTGTGAGTAATAATATAAGGTTCGAACACAAAGTCATATCAGAACTAGAAGGAATTCTCGATCCTATGGAATAACTTCTGCATGGGCACCAAATAGCACAAACGTTCTAACTAGGGTACCCATGTCGTTAATAAATGTGTTTGTTCCTAAGGTATATAGATCACAGTCATAGGACAATGTAATTAAGAAAAATGGAGTGACAACCTATCCTATATGCTAGTGAAAGAAAATACATGCTAAAGGAACGAACAAGCGGTATGACGCTAGAAACCACAAAAAATCTTGCACAAAACCACCAAAACCAACTCTTTCCACTGTACTATTAGTCCATAAGGTCAAAAAATGAGCCCAAACTATATGAAGTGGGTAAAACATTTCTACTAATAGTAAAAATAGACCATTTTACCATACCATTTGAGTTTTTTCCCGCACATAGTGCATTTTAGGCCATTTTCCCCACGATCTTCAAGTTTCAATTGTGGTAGCTACGATCAATGGAATTAGCAATCGTCTGGACCAAGTAACTTCCCTTCCCCTCCTATTCATTTACAATGGTTTAAAATTCAAATGTAGTCCTAAGTTTTTGAGTTTTAGAGGGCGCAACATGTAAACTAGGGTGTACATGGGTGATAGTTCATCACGTCGCATAAATACCTCCATGTACATGGGAAAATCAAATCTTGTCTACGTATATGAAACCCTATACGTGATTGTTAGCATGTTAGCCCGCGTACAAGTCCGTAAATTTTTTTTTGACAAACTTTAACTCGAAAAATGACTTTCCTTTGGTAGGATGGTTATTGAATTGAGGGAGAGGGAGCATGAAGAGGTAGATGCAACAATGTAAAGGGATGCACAGGCCCAACTAGCTTTAAAAATATGTGGCCTTTATAAATTTTAGGCTATCAAAGGAATGAGGGCTCAAGCGAGGTTACTCCAGGTGCTCCTAAACTATTGGGATCTGGAGATAGAGGCCTTTAATATTGATAAGAAACCATTGAGGATTGAAGTGGATGACATATATTTTATCATGGAATTGTCTCATTGTGGTGAGGTAGTGAATCTCAAGGCCCAGCGGGATGGGGGTGGTATGCCCATGGAGGAGTACTTTTCCACCCACTATGTTGTCGGTACAAATAAATTAGGGAGCCAACTCCCAATAAGGATGATCAAGAACTTGAGATTAAAGATCTTTGCACTTATTTTTACACAAATATTGGGGTCGGCCACGTTGCACCAGGAGTCAAGGCCACTCATGTTCTATGTGGTGGAGTGTTTATGACCCACTTTTTATGATTGGTGTACCTCAATGTTGGCTAAGATGAAGAGCCAGTTGATGGATTGCAAACATGGAAGAAATATAAACTTCATATTTGCATCTATTCTGTGTATTTTTTTCTTTGAGCTGGTTCCAGGCCTGAGCCCTAGAGTAGAGATTATTATACACGGACCGCGCAATCTATCTATGTCATGGTGGACCTATGTGATGAGTTGGTTAGGAGGTGGTAGGGTTCCAACTCCCTACAATCATGATTTATTTTTCTAGTGGTGTCAACATTTCATAGCCATTGATGGGATCGACTACATAAGGGATCCAGATATTCCTTTTCCACACCGTTCCACCTATGGAGATATTGGTAATAATTTTTTATATATATTTCATTTTTTTGTTTTTTCAAAAATAATAAACAATGCAAATATTTTTTTACGGTATCAAGTATTGACAATTTCTTTATCACGCAAATGTAGGTCCATGATGACCAGATGGATTCCCATGACATCAACAGAGGATCCAGTGAGATGAGTATGTAGGAGGAGATGCGGAGAGAGCGTTGAATAATGTGTAGGGGAACCTATCTGGATTGACACACAGGATTCCTATGGTTCAAGTGGAGGATCTTCTAGAGTCTATCCAACAACAGGTGGTGGGTGTACCATGTGCATGGGTGTGACTCTTCTGACATATCGTAAATACTGTAGTCTACTATCATGATATGCATTTGCTGCCATTTTCGTAGATTCCATGGTCATATATATATATCGGCCATATATGTATTCTGAGGGTGTGAGCCCCATTTTTTACTATAAAACCATACTTTTTGAAAAGATGAAATATAAAAGTTTTGGTCTGCGTCTTTACTTATATATGTTACAACGTGTACATGCATGAATGTGTTTTATTTATTTAGTTATGTGAAAAATGCCAATCTAAAACATAATTAGCATATGCATCAGATACATGATTAGAACTTCTAGGTATGTGATTATAAGTAATAAATTCATAGTATTTTTCCAAAATCCATACTCGTAGGAATCGTTAGAGTAGAGCAGGGTCTCACACATAGTAATTTTTGTTTAACTGACATATGACTAACTGGAAATGAAATTGAGAAAATTGTTCAAGAATTTCTCACTGCAGGTGTTATCCGTCCTAGTATGAGCCCCTCCTCTTCTCCTATGTTCATGTTCCTTAAGAAAGAAGGCACTTGGCACATGTTCCCTGAATTTCATTCCCTCAACAAACTCACCATCAAAGACAAATTTCCAATTCATGTCATTGATGAACTTTTGGATGAATTGAGTGGTGCCCAGTTATTTACTAAACTTGATCTTCGTTATTTCTACCACCAAATATGTATGAATGAGGCAGACATTCCTAATACTTCATTTCGAACTCATGAGGGACACTAGCAGTTTTTGGTCATGCCCTTTGGCTTGTGTAATTCTCCCTCCACTTTCCAAAGCCTCATGAATCATGTCTTCCATCATTTTGTCTTAGTTTTCTTTGATGATATCCTCATCTATAGTAAAACCTAGACAACCAATCTTTCTCACATGGATCGAGTTCTACATCTACTCTCTCAGCACCAACTTTTCCTCAAACAATCTAAATGTTATTTTGGCACCTCAAAATTTGAGTACTTGGGTCATATTGTTGGTAAGGAAGGTGTCAGGGTGGATCCTAAAAATATTGAAGCTATGAAGGATTGGCCTCACCTAAAGACTCTCAAAATATTGGGTGGATTTCTGGGTTTAACAGGATATTATCGCAAGTTTGTTAAGAATTATGGCAAGATTGTGGAATGGAACCTCTCACTGGTCTCCTTAAAATGACTTCCTTCACTTGGAATATCACAGTTGATCAGGCCTTTCAAACCTTGAAGGCATCCATGTGCACCAATCCATTCCTATCCCTTCCTAATTTCACAAAGACCTTTGTCCTAGAATGTGATGCTTCAGGGAGAGGAATTGTTGCAGCCCTTATGCAAGATGGTCAGCCTTTGGCCTTTACCAAAAAAAACCTGTCAGAGTGGCATTTGCACCAATTAATCTATGAAAAGGAAATTTTGTCTATTCTGCATGCAGTGGATATTTTTCAACCTTATCTATGATGTTAGTGCTTCCAAATTAATAAAGATCATAAAATCCTCAATTATTTTCTGGAACAACACCCTCCCTCCCCGGAGAAAAACAAATGGGTGACTAAGATTTTTGGATATGATTATGAGATCATTTACAAGAAAGGAAAATACAATGTGGTTGTTGATGCACTTTCCAGAAAATATGAAGAGGAAGGGTCCCTTTCTTCATTCTCCTTCATTGTACTATATTGGTTGCAAGAGTTTCACTAGGAATGGCTACAAGATCCCCAAATTTTGCATCTAATCCAACAATTGTAGGCTAGTTCTCTAGTTTCCCCAGGGTACTCTTGGCACAATGATGAGCTTTTCTACAAAGGCCATTTGTATTTAAGTAAGAAGTCACAACTTAAATCCACAGTACTTTATGAGCTTCATGCTACACCCACAGCTAGGCACTCAGGGTTTACCAAAACCTATGATCATGTCAAATGTTATTTTCCTAGGATGGTATGAAACATGAAGTTCACAATTTTGTGGCAGAATGTGATGTTTGTCAATGCAAAAAGGGTGAAATAGTCAAAGATTCTGGCACACTGCAACCACTTCCAATTCCACCTGCTCTTTGGAGGGATATATCTATGGATTTTATTGTGGCCATACCTAAATCGAGCAATAAATCAGTCATGATGGTGGTCATTGATCGTCTTTCCAAGTGTTCTCATTTATGTGCTCTTCAACACCCATTTACTGCCTCCACTGTGGCTCAAATTTTCATGGATCAGGTCTTCAAGATTCATGTCATGCCTCATTCTATTGTTTATGATCGAGACCCCACTTTCACCAACATTTTTTGGAAAGAATTCTTCATCCTACAGAGCACCCAATTGCATCTCAGTACAACTTATCGTCCCTCTATTGATGGTAAAAATGGTGTCAACAAGTGTTTGGACACATATTTGAGGTGTTTTGTATTGGAAAGGAAAAATCAATGGGATCAATGCTTACCACTATTTGAATGGTGGTACAACACTTCTTACCATACAAATACCCGCATGACTCCTTTTGAATAATTATATGGACAAAATCCACATTTAGTTCTCTCATTCCTGCCAGGTGTCTCGAAGGTCCATGCCATTAACCAAACACTTACAATTTGAGAGGCTATTCTTTGTACCCTTAAAGATAATTTGGTCATGGCCCAAAATCACATGAAGAAATAGGCAGATCAAGGTAACTCTAAACATCAATTTTCTAAAGGATACCACCTGTTTCTTCAACTGCAACCTTATAAGAAAACTTCTCTCAAAGATGACCATTGTCATAAACTGGCGCCCAAATTTTATGGTCCTTATACCATTCCCAAGCATGTGGGACAGGTGGAATATCAGTTAATGTTTCCCAGTCATTCTAAGATCCATATTTTTTTTCATGTCTCATGCTTAAATAAGGTGATTAGAACTAAGTTCCAAAATCAAACTAGCCTTCCCGAGTTGGATGAAGAAGGATCCATCCAGTTGCAGCCATAAACAGTTTTGGACCAACGTGAGCATAATCCATGTCAACGCACCATCAATGAAGTGTTAGTCCAGTGGAAAGATGCAACTCCATTCGATGCCACTTGGGAACCAACTACCACTCTACAATAATTTTCTCATCTCAAGCCTTGAGGACAAGGTTGTTTTTAAGGGGGAGGACATGTTAGGGACCTAACCTCCCTAACCCCTCACGTAGGTAGAATAATATATTTCCATGTAATAAATACCAATATTAATAAGGACTAACAATAAGGAATGATAAGTCAAATGTAAGAAGACCTAATAGAATCTTCTGCTTCTAGAAGGATCTTCCTCTAGATTGTTCTTTTGGATAGACATATTTAGTGTAAATAGGAGTAGAGGGTATGAGAAGTTTTGTCTTGGATATTATTGTAATAGAGCTCTGTTGTACTAGAGGTTTTCCCCTCTAAGAGGAGAGTGAACATTGTTATCATTAATCAAGGTGCTCTTTCTGGTGTTATTCTGGTATTATTCTGGTATTTTTCTAGTTATATAATTGTGTTTTGTCGATTTCTAGCTAAAATATTTCTATTATGCATACTATTTATATCTAGAATAATACAATGGTGGA
Organism: Picea sitchensis; assembly: GCA_010110895.2. NCBI lineage: Eukaryota > Viridiplantae > Streptophyta > Pinopsida > Pinales > Pinaceae > Picea > Picea sitchensis. The sequence continues at coordinate 7,699 of SNQJ01S0250016.1, forward strand.
CAGGTGTAGGCAATGTTATATCTCATTGAACATCAAAAAATGTATTTTCAGTTCACCTTTTTGGATATTTTTAGGACATGCAGTATGCAAATAGGGTTTACTGGTTGACCCTGCTAATATTACTGTAATTGTGAACTTACCACCACCAAAGTCAGTGCACCAGTTAAGAGCCACACTTGGACATACAAGGTAATACAAAATAATTTCAAGGGGTATGCAAAGATTACCTCATCAATGAAAATGTTGTTGAAGAGGGACACCAAATTTCAGTGGAAAGAGGATTGTAAATGGGGATTGGATACTTTGAAGCAGAAGATGGTGACAACACCTATTTTAGTGTTTCCAGATTGGGAAAAAAAAATTCATGTGCATGTAGATGCATCAACAATAACACTTGGATAAATTTTGGTGCATCTAGGAGTAGGTGACCTAGATCACCTTATAGCCTTTGCAAGAAGGAACTTATCAGACTCATACAATAATTACAACACAAAAGAAAGAGAAGGTCTAGCCATGGCATATGCACTGCAGCAATTCAGACACTACTTATTAGGAAAGAACTTTAAAATGTTCACAGATCATTCTACCCTCATATATTTAGTCAACAAGCCAATGTTGGGGGGGAGGATCTGTAGATGACTATTATTGTTTCAAGATCTTTATTTTGAAGTAATAGTTAAACTAGGGAAACTGAATGTAGGACTATTTCATTTATCAAGGATAACCAATGGAGAAAAACCAACTAACTTAGAAGATAACTTCCTTGATGCACAATTATTTTTAGTATAGATAGTCGATGAGTACTTTGATGGTATCATTGAATTATTGAGCACAGGATTTGCACCAAAGGAGTTAAGTACCGCACAGAAGAAAAAAATAGTAGTTAGAGTTGCATACTATGAATTGATTGCAGGTCATTTATACAATTTGGGAGTAGACAACATATTGAGAAGGTGTGTGATGGAGCATGAACAACCCATTGTTGTAGAAGAATCTCATGAAGGTATAGTTGGAGAACACTATGCAGGAAAGGATATTGTGTAGGTATATGGTGGCCAACAATTCATAAGGATGCAAAAGAATATTGGCATAACTGTGATATCTATCAAAGAGTTGGAAAACCCAACAAGAGGGATGAGATTCTCCTAAGGCCCCAAGTAAATAAATCTCAATAGTTGCAGCATGATGAGGAAGCCTTTTGTATAGTGTACTATAGTACAATTTAGGGAAGAAAAAGTAAAAAAAATACATAAAAAGTAGAAAAAAAGAAGAAAAATATAAAAAGAGTAGGAAGTTGGTTGAATGGAAGAAAACTGGAAAAAGTAGTGTGCAATAGACATAGAGACTAGCAAGACAAGAAGTAAATTTATTGCATGCTAGATAACAATGAGAGGACAAAAATATAGGACGTTGAGGAAGAATCACAACAAAAATTTGCAGTGCACTGGAAAATGGGAAAATGATTGGAAAAGAAAAATCAGTCATTGGAAAAATAAGGCGTGAACCAAGCATTTATGAAATTTAAGGAAGTATGTCAAAGAAGCCTTAAAACATTTATGATATTAAAGGAAAAATATCCGAGAATATTTATGGAATTTATGAGAGCACTTATATAACTGGAAAGTGTACCACATAGACCTCATTGTGAATTTGAACATACACAGACATAAGGAGCACAAAGACGAGAGGTGAATAGGCGATTTCGAAGACGTTAGCAGGTGTATTTCAGTGACAGTGGGAATATTTACACAGGATGGCACCACCAAAATTCGGAGCACCAAGAAAAGAGGCAAGAAAAACCCAAAGCAACACTAGGTTTTCGTAGGAACCTGTATGGGAAGAACAAGTTCATAGACATCCGACGGGAGTGGTCGATGTCGAAGCCATTCCTTCACCACGGGATGAACTAGTGAGCACCACAATTTTGGAGGAGGAGGAGCAATCTCCTATGACAATAATGATGGATATTGATCCACAGAGAAGTGCGAGGGAAGAAAACCCTTCCTTGTCAAAAACCCCGAGGCAACAACCCAGGGTCAAAGTATCCCACCAAACTAATGGAACTGATAGTGAGAGAACATAATCCTAGGAGCCAAGGTCACAACCAATGGTAGGGCCTGCACAACAAGAAGAGGTTCAAATTGAGGATATAATAGGAAATTTGGAGTCTGTCATGAAAGAAGAGGAACAAGAGGTTGGGTCATCCATCACGGTTGTAAAGAAGAAAGGGAAACAACCCATTTAGAGATACCCACACAATTAGCTCGAGGTATCCATAGTATTATCATGCATTCTAGAGGGGGTGTAGGCCACTGTAGGATTGTTGGGCTACATAGATAGACTGAGATATGGAGACCATGATGTGTCTAACATTGAAAAATGCCCAGAATTCATGCAACAGGTTTACATGGAAAGCCTAGGCACATGGCCACTAGGAGATCTGGTGTTATATCCAAAGCAATGGATAGAAATGTGGGCATAATAAACTTGCTCGATATTCCCCACTTTGGTAGGAGGAAATATGTCAACAATTGCATCAAGAAGTTATTTGCAGTGCTCCATGGGGGATTTTTGTGGATGGAAAAGTCTATGTCCATCGATGTGGAGATAATTGCATTTATCACAAGACTATGATAATATGGTGACAAGCACACGTAGTACCTAGATGATAAACAAAGGAGAAGGCACTTGCGGAGGAAATGAAAAATACCTAAGGGACAAAAATAGGGTCTCGAGGAATAATCATTAAGAGGATCTATGAACCAGCCATCAGAATGTAAACAAAAATAATGGCATCCAAAATCCTTCGAAAATGTCACAAGGAGGAGGTCCTCGTAGGAGTCGTAGAAGCAACAATAACATAGTGTGAAAAATGCACAATATTAAATTGGGCTCCTTACTTTCTAAATCTCTTCTTGGACGAGGGCAAAGGTGCGTAGGACTTTGGGACCAAATTCCACTACGCATGGTTTATATTCCTGATAGTGATGATAGTCGTAGGGATGATTTTAAGCATGGAAATTTATTTTAAAATGTAGAAACCTTGGCGAATATTACTAATCCTTCATATGTCAACTATAAATGTTTGGCGATATTTTCTTAAAATATTCAAATTTCTAATTATTTTTTATATTTTTTATAAAATTTTGGCCATTTTTAAGGTAAAATAATTTTATCCTATACAATTTGGGCGAATCATTTTTATAATAGAAAATCGCGTTTTTGGAAAAACCATGGAAAATTAGCCCATGAGAGAAATTTGGCCCCTAAAATCATCCCTATAGGATGGGGGGAAATTACCTATGCACACTTCTGTGACAAAGTGGGAAAATGTTGCGCAACACGGTATACATCCTTAGGGAACACTTCAGACCCAAAATGGAGAACCGGGAATGCTAGCACCTTCGCAATGTACCTGAATGAAATGAAGGAGAAGATAGCTAGTAGCTAGAGGATAACATCAGATTTGGTCAACAGTACCATGGGATAGCCAAGTTCAAGGCCACAAGAAAAAATATGTGGATCCAAGCGTGTAGAGATCCAAAGGGAGAGTGGTTGCAACTTCGATACTGAGTCATTGCAGAAGAAGTATATTGGGCCATCAAGGACTAGGAGGATGATTGGAAAGTACAAGTTATAACCAAAGAGATACCCAAGGACAAGGAAACTAAAGATGGCACGTCACAGACCTATGAAAAAAAAATAAGAACAATGACACAAGGAACTAAAGAAACAGGAGGAAGAACAGGAGAAAAGAAACTACCTTCGAAGAAGAAGCCAGGTCCTAATCCAACAACACATAAAAAGGACACCGCGTTAAATGTGAATGGACATACATGTAAGAAGGAGATAGGAGCACTAAAGGAAAAACTTACACCTACAACCCATCCTGAAGTCACAGCCGAGAGATAAGAGCAGGAATCACTACAAACAAGGATTATTGTCATAGAATCCAAGGAAGTCGTAGAACTCTTTGATAGGACTACCTAAATATGGACTAGTCTTGAGGAAGACGAGAAGGTAGCATTTCTTAAATTTAAGGAAGTGTGTCGAAGAATCCTTAGAACATTTATGATATTAAAGGAAACATATCCAACACGATTTATGGCATTTATGAGAGCACTTATATAACTAGAAAGTGTGCCACATAGCCCTCATTGTGAATTTGAGCATACGTGGAGATAACAAGCATAAATATGAGAGGGGAACGGGTGATTTCAAATACGTTAGCAGGTCGATTTTAGCAGCAGTGGTAAGATTTACGCAGGATGGCACCACCAAAAGTTGGACCACCGCAAAATGAGGCAACAAAAACCCAAAGCAACACCAAGTTGCTACAGGAACCCATATGGTAAGAACAAGTTATAGACAGTCGACGAGATTGGTCAATTTTGACGCCATTCCTTCACCATAGGATAAATCAGTGAGCGCCACAATTGTGGAGGAGGGGGAGAAAGCTCATGTGATAGTAATGATAGACATTTATCCACATAGAAATGTGGGAGAAAAAAACCCTTATGTGTCAGAATCCCCAAGGAAACAACCTAGGGTCTAAGTAGCCCACCAAGATAATGGCATTGATAGTGAGAGAACATAATCCTAGGAGCCAATGTCACATTCAATGGCAGGGCCCACACAAGTGGAAGATGTACAAATTGAAGATATAATAGGACTTTCAAAGTCTCTCGCGGAAGAATAGGAACAATAGGTTGGGCCATCCATCACACATTTAAAGAAGAAAGGGAGACAATCCATTCAGATATCCCCATGCAAGTATCCCAAGGTATCCATAGTATTATTGTGCATACTAGAGGGGGTGCAGGCCACCACAGGATTGTTGGGCTATGTAACACCCCAGGTTTTGAACCCCCATTTTAAATAATGTATTGTTACAATGATGAGAGGCCAGAGTGCCCAAACAATTATTAAAAGGCCAGTCTTCCCAATAAATTTAATGTTCTTATCATTATTAATAATAAATACATCATTGGCTTCTAGACAAACAAGGACTAGAATTATAGGGGGCTATGATTCCATAAGAGAGGGGGATTGAGGGGATAAATGTTTATTCCTATTTTAATTACCCTTTTGTCTAAGGGAGTGGATCAGTTATGTGAGCTTCTTGGGGGAGGAGAGGAGGTTCTTGATTCCCCATGAAAATACTTAAACCCGTCCCTGGTGTGATTGGGGGGTTGGC
>SNQJ01S0250017.1:0-12872 GCA_010110895.2 Picea sitchensis
CTTGCAGGTTACTACAAAGATTCATTGAGGGATTCTCAAATATTGCACACCCAATCACTTCCTTGCAAAATAAAGGTGTGAAGTTTGAGTGGACATTGTATTGTGAAAAGAGTTTCCAATACTTGAAGCATTTACTAACAAGTGCTCCAATATTAAATATTATTGATCCAAATAAAGATTTCATTGTATGCACTGATGCATGTAAAGAAGGACTTGTTGGAGTTCTTAGTTAGAATGGACATGTGGTATGCTATGAATAAAGAAAATTAAAGGAACATGACTGACACTATGCTATTCATGATTTATAATTGGCAGCCATAGTGCATGCCTTGAAGATGTGGAGGCACTAACTCATGGGGAAATAAATTGAATTGAAGACAAACCATAGTGGTCTAAAATAGATGGTTAGAATTCCTCAGTGAATATGACTTTGATATAAATCATATCAAAGGTAAAGAGAACAAGGTGGCTAATAAAGTCAACAAGAGGGTGCATGAGATGCACACTACAAACATTAACATATACCAATCATATTTGAAGGACCAAATTTTAGAGGTTGCAAAATCAGATCAGAAATACATGGAGGTAATGGAAAATTTTCAACAAGGTAATTTGTAGTAGAAAAGTGAAGAATATAAGTTGGAAAAAGTTGAAATTCTCATGTACATGGGCATAATTTATGTGCCAAATTCTTAGTAATTGAAAAATCCAATTTAAAAAAAATGCATAATGTGCCTTATGCTAGGCACCTCAATTACCAGAAAACTATTGCAGCTTTCAAGAGCCAATATTATTGGCCAGGTATGAAGAAAGAGGTTGCTCATTTTATTTCCAAGTGTTTGGAATGTCAAAAATTAAATGTTGAATACATACATCCAACTAGTCTGCTATATCTATTACCCATTCCTGAGTGGAAATTGGAAGTTGTAACAATGGATTTCATCACTAAGCTCCCTAGAACAACCAAGCAACATAATTCCATCATGGTTGTGGTGGATAAGATTACTAAAACTTCCCACTTTATTCCCGTAAATCTCACTCACAAGGTAGCCAACATTGCTGATACTTATATGAGAGAAATTGTTAGGCTGCATGGTATTCCTAAGACAATTGTATCTGACAAAGATCCCAAATTTACATCAATTTTTTAGAAAGGATTATTCAAAGGATTTGGGACAATATGAACTTTAGCAAAACCTATCATCCAAAGTCATATGGAAAAACAAAGAGGGTGAATCAAGTGATTGAATATATGTTGAGGATGTATGTGATGGATAAACCATCCAAATGGGAGGATTAATTGCATTTGGTGGAGTTTGCTTAAACAATGGGTATCAAAAATCTCTAAATATGAGTCCATTTGAGACACTTTATGATAGAGAGTGCAACACACTAGTGAGTCGGGACAACCCAACAAAAAAAGCAGTGGTAGGGCCAAAATTACTCAAGGAAATGGAAGAGCAGATGGTGAGAATAAAACATAATTTAAAGGTTTCACAGGACAGGCATAAAATTTACATTGATAAGGGAAGAACTCACAAGGAATTTAAAGTGGGTGACCATGTATTCTTGAAAGTAAAAGCCAAAATAAGTTCCCTGAAGTTGGGAAATCGTTCAAAGATGACAACTCATTATTATGTGCCTTTTGGAAACCTGGAAATAATTGGTTCTGTAGCATACATGCTTACCTTACCTACATCAATGTGCATTCATAATGTATTTCATGTATCATTTCTTAAAAAATATGTACTTGATGCTAATCATGTCATTGATTGGAATGCGATTTAGGTGGAACAAGAAGATGACTTTCAAGTGAAACTGGTTTTCATATTGGACTGAAAGATCATGCAGCTCCGAAATCGAGCCATAGGGATAGTAAAGGTCCAATGGACTTGGTACGGTCCTAAGGATGCAACTTGGGAGCATGAGGATGTAATGCGGGCAGAATACCCACATATTTTTGAAGACTTTTGAAGTTTTGATGGTATATGTGTATATACTGCATTGGGGACAATGCATAAATAAGGGGGAGGGGAATGTAATACCCCTAGGCTGAACCCTAATTGTACATATCAATGTAAATGAACACATACGTCGGTGAACGAGGACATTTTTGGCTAGAGTGCCTTTGTGTATATGTATTTTGAGGCCATATTGCCTGTGTGCTTAGTAGGCTATAGATACAGATGCTAAAATGGCCAGTGAGCCATCAATGTAATATGTAATCACACATAAATATTAATGAAAACACATCACTTCTACAAACCAATCATGCAAAAGAGTATGGGGGGATAAAATTCACTAGATAGGGAAAGGGGGATAAAAGTTTAGGAAAAGGGGCTTAAGCTAGGGAGGCTTAAGCACAAAGGAATATTATATTAATATTCCTTAAAGTATAAAGTATGGATATTTATTTTATCCTAAGTTCTAAGGATGGAGACAAGTGGTGGTCAAGTGGGCCCAAGGTAGTTCCCAACATGACAAGTGTCAAGTTGGGAACATGCATACATATAGTTTGGACATAGTTCATTTTTCTATCATTCTATCTTCATTCCTTCACTCACTGAGCTACCATCTGTACCATGCTGGTTACTGTACCTGTACCTAGGAATATTTGGAGTAGAAGAGGTGGGTTTTCAGACCTATGAGAATTCTCTCCAGGTGAGAGAATTGTTGGGAATTAATTCCCAAGGTGCCAAGCTGCAGCTACAAGACTATGAGACTTCCTGTCCGACCTGTTGTTGAAGCCCCGAACGGGAAGTGGGGCAGCCGAAGGACTATTGAGCAGAGAAGGGGCACACTTCCTAGGGTGGGACATGCATGTAGGGAATGAGAGACTGTAGTATGTTAGCTTGAGTTGGCACATGAGTCTGCACTTTATGGTTTCTAGGAGACTTTATCCTGGGTTAAGATTCCCTTGCCTAGGTGGAGTTTAAGTCCCAAATTGGGGGTGATCACTGCTGAGATTTTTGAGCAGTGTGGTCTAAGGATAGGAGGAACGTGGAATGTCTACACACAGTTGGTGTTATTTTTATCAAAGATAAGTGTCAATTGTGTGTTAATTTATGTGTTGTGTTAATATTTATGCAATTATTTTCATGGGTTTTTCTTGTGTAAGATGCATGCATATTTTTGTTATTATTTTGTATGAATCTATGCATTTGCAGAGTATTTTTATGAATTAAATTAGTCTAAGAGTTCAAAATTTTAAGTGGCATAGCCCAGTTGGTGGTTGAGGATGCTACACCAGTTGTAGGTGAAGCATGAAACTCAGAGAAAAAGGTGGATTTAAGGTTTGACTATTTGCTTAAATGCATACAACCTTTATAACAAAGCTCGTCATTGTGCCATGAGTACCATAGAGAAGCTTGTGGATCATAATAAAATGTTTGGATCAGTCTGGAAAGTTTGGGGTCTTGCAACCATTCCTAGTAAACCTCCTGAAGCCAATCCGCGACAATGAAAGAGAGGGAAAAAATGGACCTGTCTTCTTCATATTTCTTGGAAAGGGCATCAACCACCTCATTTTCTTTTCCTTTTTTTTAGACGTTCTCATAATCATATCCAAATAGCTTGGTTACTCGTTTTTGTTTCTCCAGGGAAGAAATTTGTTGTTCCAGAAAATACTTGAGACATTGATGATTAGTTTTAATTTGGAAGCGGTGCCCCAAGAGATAAGGATGCCAGAGATCCACAACATGCAAAATAACCAAAACTTAATTTTCATAGGTGGATTGGTCCAAATGGTTCTCAGACAATTTTTTGCTGGTGAAATCCAAAGGTTGAATATCTTGCATGAGGAAAACCCCAATGCCTCTCCCCGAGGCATGACATTCTAGCACAAACATCTTGTTGAAGTCAGGGAGAGCCAAAACATGAGTAGTGCACATAACTACTTTCAAATCTCGGAAGGAATGTTAGACTGTTGGAGTCCATCTGGAAGCATTCTTTTTAAGGAGCGTTGTGAGGGGAGCTATGATTTTACCATAATTTTGAACAAACTTGCAATAATAGCTCGTCAAACCCAGGAAGACACACATACTTTTAATATTTTTTGGGCGCGACCAATCCTATATAGCTTCAATTTTCTTCGGATCCAACTTGACACCATCCTTTCCAACAATATGTCCCGGGTACTCAACTTCAGAGGATCCAAAAGAACATTTAGACTGCTTAAGAAAAAGTTTGTGCTGAGATAGTAGCTGTAGAACTTGATCCACATGGGTAAGATGTGTTTGCCAAGTTTTTCTATAGATGAGAGTATCATCAAAGAAAACCAAGACAAAATGAGGGAGGGAAGGATAGAAGACATGATTCATGAGACTATNTTTGTGCTGAGATAGTAGCTGTAGAACTTGATCCACATGGGTAAGATGTGTTTGCCAAGTTTTTCTATAGATGAGAGTATCATCAAAGAAAACCAAGACAAAATGAGGGAGGGAAGGATAGAAGACATGATTCATGAGACTATGAAAAGTGGAGGGATCATTACAGAGGTCGAATGGCATAACCAACAACTCATAGTGACCCTCATGAGTTTTGAATGCAGTCTTGTGAATGTCTTCTTCTTTCATACGAATCTAGTGGTAGTCATAGCAAAGATCAAGTTTGGTAAAGTACTGAGCACCACTTAATTCATACAAAAGGTCATCAATGACAGGAATGAGAAATTTGTCTTTGATTGTGAGTTTGTTGAAGGCACGAAAATCAAGACACATGCACCAAGTACCTTCTTTCTTGAGTACCATGACTACTAGAGAAGAATAGGGGTTAGTACTAGGGTGGATAACATCGACTTCTAGAAATTATTGAACAATCTTCTCAATTTCATTCTTCTGGGAGAAGGGATGATGATAAGGGAGAAAATTTGGAGGAAGACTACCCGAAACTAGTGGAATCAAATGATCATGGACACCTCGAGAAGGGGGAAGTCCCTAGGGGGTTTGAAACACACCTTAATGTTGAGAGATGATAGATTAGAGGTGGGGATGGATAGAGGGTGTCTCAACCCCCTGAATGGAATGAAGTTGGGAAACAATTTCAGAATGACCTTTTTTGAGGAGATTTTCCATTCGGTGGGAACTGATGATCTCCGATGACCTTGATGTGATGCCTTGGAAATAGTGTTGTTGGTTCTCTTGCTGGAATTGCATGGTTAATTTATGGAAATATGTGGTGATAGGGAAGAGAGTGCATAACCATTCAACACCAAGTACAATGTCACAACCACACATGTCAATAACAAACATATGAGATTTCAGGTGGTACTGACCAATTTGTAGGGACACATTTTCACAATGCCCTCAACATTTCATGGAGCCCCCATTGGAAATCATGATTTGGAAATTATTAACTGGACGAATATAGCAATTGAATTCTTGGGAAATGCGGCTATGAATAAAATTATGGGTGTGTTAAAACATATTTAAATTTTTTTTTTTATCTCAAGACTAAAGCCTTCCTTTTTCGGGCTTCGACTTTTCAAGAAGCATAACCCTCACGTTCATTTCTAAAAGGTTGATACTGAAATCCCGACAGACTTTATTTTAATAATAATAAGAAGCCAAAAATCAGACTAATAAAAAAGGGTTTTTGGGATTCGGGGTTTATTAAGAACATAAGTTTTAATACATATCGAATCGCGAAATCCCGATCCCTGATTTCCCAAAAAGTTGAAGTAAATAATTATTAAAAGTAAATTAGTCGTATCACTATTTCGGAAATCGGGATGCAGCGATAATATACCTCTTGTCAACTCGATCCCCGAAATCCCAAAACACGAAATCCCGACTCAAAATCTGTGTTAGTCTAAATTAATTATGTTTTGGAAGTTAATCCTTAATCCTGATTAATTAATTCACTAAAACGAAAATTCACGGCTTAAGTTAATGATTTTGCAATTTCGGAAATCGGGATTCATCGATGACATACTTCCTGTCAACATGATCCCCGAAATCCCGAAACGCTTAATACCGATCAATTATTTTGCTAAAACGAATTTAAGTCCTAATTTAATCTTGTTGTAATTTCACGATTTCAGAAATCAGGATGCAGCGATAATATACCTCTTGTCAACTCGATCCCCGAAATCCCGAAACGCAAAATCTTGACTCTTAATCTGTGATTAGTCTAAATTAACTTTGTTTTGAAAGAATGATTAATGACAATAATTTTTTTAGGTGTTGTTCACGTTTCAGTTTCCGATTGAATGAAATGTCCCGAATTTTGAATTCAAAAGCACCAAAATGCGGCCACTTGAATAAAGAAAATTGGTGATATGTGACACTAATGCGTATATTACTAAATATCTACTGCATTAAATATATTGAATTCTTCTCATCTGCGTCAGTCCCTTCATCGTTAAATTAATTAAAAGAGAATTTGAAGGTCTGTGTTTCGCAACATATTCTGTTTCATATTATCAAGCATAAGACGCATTCAACCGAGCTCATACACTCTTTCTCTGTGACAGGTTTTCCATCAAACTTAAAGTCATGGCACCAAAGAAAGCACCAAAGAAGAGTGAAGATACACAGGAAGGAGATATCATATTTGACACTACACCACATGCTATTGACTCAATTAAATCTTGGACACAAATCTCTGAATTACTGGAATACGAAATTAAGAATTCTCCCACTAACTTCGAAAATCACTTCCGGGATATAGCAGAATCAGAGCTTCATTAGATCACGGCACGCCCTCAGCTCATGGCGTACAACGACATGATCAAATGGGCCTTGGAAAAGGTTGATATTACGATGAGGAGCATTTTAAATGATCAAGGAGTTGTTGTCGGCTCATTCAGGCCAGAACATATACAAGTAATGTATAAGCTCTCACCAAATCCTAAGTATGCTTTTAATGCCGAGTTTTTAGCTGAATTTCAAAGGAAAGAGTGTATTGAGGCAGACCAAATTTATCCCGATTTAATTAGAGAATGGTGGATATGTCCATCAAATTTTAGGGCCGATACCCATGGGGTTTATGCCACGACATCTTTGAACGAATACATGGTCTATGTAGCCATTATGCTATGTAGACTTTTTGGGAAAAAGGATCCTTGCCATTTTCCTGCAGAATGGGTGCCCTTTTTAGAAGAAGCTTCAGAAGGATACACTTTCAACTGGAGTAAGATTCTGTCTGATAACCTAGCACAAGAAGTTTCAAATTACAGAGTTGCAAAATCTAAAGGTCAACCAATGGCCTTTTATATGTTAGCGTACATCATGGATGCAATTTTCTTTGTGACTCCATTTCCCCTGATGAATTGGAGTTGGAACATAACTTGCCCCGATCCCATTCATGAATATCATTCTACACTTTGGGATGAAAATGCTAAGGATGGATTTTATGAAATTTGTCATTTCGTAATAATTCCAATGCATAAAATGTTTCATGGCTGTGAACCCCCTCGTATTCCTGAGGTAGTCTCATAAAATCGCAAAGCAATAGCTGACTGGTTTGTTGAAGAAAACTTCTCTTACATTAGGGTTTATGGGTGCTCAATTTCCCCTCACGCACTTATGAAATTCGTTCTGGACAGACTAGTATTGAGGGAGGTAGCATATCAAATAGTAAAAGGTGGTATTGGGATAGAGCTAAAGGTAGCTCAAAAGAAATCATGACCAATCTTCCCTGTGTATGTCAGGAAATTTTCATTAGTAAACCTTGGCCATTCTAAAGTGGAAGCTGAGGCATTAGAGGAGATAAAACTGGTAGATATTGAGCACAGAAAGCACGACCCTTATCAATTAGTAAGCAGACATTTGATGCACTATAATTTGAAAGCTTATGAACATGAACAATATTTTTATGATGATATATTCAAGGAGGTTAAAAATTATGAAGAGGTAGTAAACAGGGTACAGGCCTTATCACCTGACTTGCAGAATGGTTTTATATCTTTCCAAAGTCACAGGCGAAGTTGTTTGCCAAAAAATTTGCAAGGTGAATCCACGACTCCTCCTCTAGAGCAGGAAGGGCCTCCCCCAGGTTTTGAAACAAATGTACAGGAAAAAGCTAATACAAAAGGAAAAATGAAGGAGAGTGAAATTCCTTCACAGGAAACAGGAGTCCCTCAGACAGAAAAATCAAAGATAGGTAAAGGAAAGGAGTTGGAAACACCCTTAGAAATCCCTAAGAGTTTTCCGAAAAAAGTAGGAGGAACAATATCTAAAGAACTTGGAAGTCCCATTACTTCTTTGACTCCATTGCAGTCTACTTATGGAAACCCCCACGAGGGAAATCTATACGTAAGTGATCTTGAGCCTATTTCTAGAGATGGGATTCCTCCTTCCAATTATTTTTTTTAGTAAAAAGAGAAAGGCTATCCTAAAACAGGAAATACATCCAAGAGGAGATATGATGATTAAAAAGAACAAAATCATTATAGATGGACAAAAGCTTAAAGAGGGAGAATTCGCTACAGAGATAGTAGGCACAATGGGAGCCTTAGCATCGACGAATTTATACTCTGTGGGTAGTTTAACAACTACGTTGGAGAAGAAAGAACAGATGATAGCTCAGCTACAGGATAAATTAAAGGAGACTGAAAATAATATCGGTTGGGGAATAAAAAAGGGTCTAGAATGAGCTATATTGAATGACATTCAAGAGATTTAGAAACTAAAAGCAAGCTTAGAGGAAGCAAATCAGAAAATACAGGTCACTCAGGCACAAGTCCTAAAGCAAGAGGAAACAAATAAACAATTACAAGATAAGATTGATTCATTTCAAATCAAGTGGTAGAGCTTGAAATGTTTCAGGCCCAGGTATTAGGAATACATATGAAGATAGAAGAGGAACAACATGGAGTGTTTTTAAATCTGGAATTTATTCAGAATTACTTTCAGGAAACAAGTAAAGCTTTGGAGAACATTCTCCTGAAAGAAAGAGAAGTGAAAATAGCCAGGATGACTTTCCAAAAAGCAGTGGCCTTTTCATCAAAGGAGGAGGTCGAAAAGATTCAAAAACTATCTGTTTTAGAGTAGGTTAAAGGAGATGTAACACTCAAGGTGTGGGAGGCAGACCTTGCAGAAAACAAAAGAATAACCAGAGAGGTCAATGATGATTGTCGAATAATTTTTTATATTTTGGAAAAAGCTTCTTTGAACATTGGAAAAAACAACTATTCAGGGTTATTAGGAGAAATTAACATTGTCAAGCACCAACTAAGATTCAAGGATGATCTGGAGGAAATGCAAGTGGAGATCCCAGAAATAAAGGTAATCAATGTCATCGAAATCGACAAATGGATAGTGATGCCGAACTTAAAGTTGCAAACTATTAAGTTCACAAGGAAGATAATTGAAGATCATCTGCCTGAACTACAAAAAAAGTTCTTCATATTTGAGGCAAAAGATATACCAAAAGCTCACAGAGTTTTGGTGAAGCTTTTGGGAAAATGTATTCGCTGTCTTAAGACTTAAGAAAGAAGTTTGTCAACACAGAAATGAAATACTGTTTGGTATATTTTCATTATTGAAATAACAAAATAGTTAAAATAGAAATGTAGACAGTTCAACAATGCACATTCATGTAACCGTTAGTCTTAGGAAGTTGGTTAATCACCAACGGGAAAAAAGTTTGGTGATCATGTATAAATAGAATTTCAAAAGACTAAAAAAAGGCTTTTTGTTTTGAGGAGAGGCGATTGTATTAAAAGTTTTCCATCGATTGTGATATAAATAATGCAGATGAGATTCTGAATTTTGTCAACTTGAAGCTATGTGTTCTTTAACCCTGTTTACAATATATTCCTATGTTTCTCTTTCAATGTCTTTCTAATGAATGATCAACTATATGTTTATTTCATGCATCTTTTATAGTTTGAATTGATTTGGTTATCAAATTATTTACAACTTTTCCTCTGAAATTGCTATCAGTATTTTTAAGACCTGTAGATCATTTGAACGATAATATTTAACACTTCATTAGAAATCCCGTTTTCCTCTTTACTTCCTATTACAATATGAGATTCTTTCGTGACTAAAGACTCATATTTTTTCAGCAATATTTCTTTGCTATTTTACTATTCTCAAAATTGTTTCAAGTCCAGGAAACGGTCTCAACTGTTATTATGTTATTATTTTGAATTTCAAAACTATTTTTCTTATTTTATCCCTTAAAAACTGAAGCAACAATTTATCAAATTCTTTCAAAATTAAATAATTTTTACTCTCCATGACTGTCCCAAATAACAGACAGCCCAACATAGAACCTGGTCTCCAAAATCAAACTAGCATTGCTTTAAACCTTTTTAATACTATTCTGCAAACAACGAGTAACCAGGTAGAATTAGAACGTTCATGGGCAACAATTGAGAGAGATATCAACATCCAAGAACAAAGGGAAGCTAGACAGAGGCAGTTGAGAAACCAACTCTAATTTATCCTTCCTTTTGATTTTTACGCTTTAATTACCTTTATCTTTACCGATGCCTTGACGGTATACTTTAGAGCCTTAAAGTATAAACTCAGGAACAACATCTTTTTGGCGCCGTTGCCGAGGAACGAAGAAACAAAACTTTTTCCCTGGGAAGAATGACATTGACATTTTCTTTCTTTGATAGTGAACAAAGATAGAAAAACTTTCTAAGGCTACTTATATATTTCACTTGGCGACTCCACGATAAGTAAACTGGATATTAGCTGAAAGAACAACAGAAAGAACCTGGACGACAAGTAGACCTCGCCGATCTCAGATCCAGAAAAGATTTTAAAATGACGAAGATCTTTAGACAAATTATTTCACCTATACATACTATTTGTCAGTCTGATTTTTCGCATTTGAATGTTAAGGAAACTCTTGAAAGATCTGTCTCGCTTCCCTTTTCAGACGATATGTTTTTCTTTCCTAAAGTATTTACCCCAAACTCTTTTGAACCTTCTCCTCACACATTTCACGCTTCAGCCTCGAATTCATCAATGACTGCACACGGAGGCGCGGGAGCTGGGGGTAGTGCCCCAGGAAGACCAACAGGCGGTCAAGCACCGCTTCCTGGAATATTCACTAAGGTAGCTGCCAGATATGCCCCCCTTGTCCTCCTTGTTCCCCTACACGAAATTCCTGAAAATTATATGAAAAGCCTTTCAAAATTTACGGGGGAAGGAGATTTAACCGCTCAAGAACACACAAATTTCTTCGACCAATTCACCGACATCCTTGGAATCGAACACGAAGATGTCTATTCTAGACTTTCAAAGCACATGTGAGAACCTGGTTTAGAGCCTTAGCTCTAGGATCTCTAATATCTTACGAAGAACTTGAAAACGATTTTATCTGACAATGGGGGGAGAGGAAAGACCACCTATATTACCTAACTGAATTCAGAGCCCTTAGAAAAAAAAACTCAGAATCAGTTCTCGAATTCACGCAAAGGTTTAACAAGTTGTATAATAAAATCCCGGCTGAGGTCAAACCTTCCCAACCCGCAGCAAAGGTGACTTTCGCTAGAGCCTTTGATCCTGATTTTGCTCTATTATTGAGAGAAAGAAGATTAGAAGATCTCACCAAAATGCAAGATGATGCTCTAGATATTGAATCAAACATGATGGCATCAGGGAAATTAAAAGAAAAAATAGAAACCGGGAACAAAGAAAATAGAAAATTCAAAAAACAAGGTGGGTCGTCAGGATCGGGGAAATCCTCGGGAGATAAAATAGAGGAGATGGCTAGGGTAATTAGAGAACTTTCAAATAAAATCTCTAAAATGGAATTAGAAAAATAAAAAAAGGATCATTTTCCTAGAAAGGATTTTAGGAGGAATCCTGATCCTCAGGCCCCACAGAAAATAATAAAGAATGAGGATAAAAAAATTCCAACCCCCTTCAAAAGTGAAAACTTCATTGGATAAGAAGACATAGAAGATTTTGAAGAATTCGATGAGGATATAAATAATCTTGGCGATGATAATAAATCACCTTATTTATCAAGACAAGATTACGAAAAATCTTTAAATAATGAAATTAGATCCGACGATGATGTTAGCAACGATACTTCTGAAGATTTGGCCTATCACGGTATCACAGATGATATTATTTCCGAACTTCACGAGAAATATAATTTGAGACCTAGGAACAAGAGTCTTCCAACTGCCCCAACAAAAAATATTTTTCCTAGAGGCAAAACTGATGAAGCAACTCCAAAGGTTGCTGAGAAAAAAACTGCAAAAACCCAAACCACTGACACACAACCTGTCAAGTCAAAGCCAGTAGGAACACCCACTGAGAAAACACAAGATCCTGTGAATGAAGCCAAGTCCGCACCAAAAAGAAAAGATGAAAATAAAGGAATGGAGGCCCCAAACATAGAGAGTGACAAGGTCCTGAGAAATTTTAATCTGGAAAACGAAATAAATAAAATTAAAATCCCTATCCCACTTGTTGAACTGGCCAAAAATCCTATATATAGAAAACAAATTGCTAAGATGATTAGCTATTCAGAGGACGAAAGCCAAGCCGATGTCATCAACTTAGAAGATGAAAAGCCAAACATAGTTTTTGGTCCACATTTCGAAGGTGCGAGAGACATTGTTGCCCCCTTCTATATCACGTTGACCTTGTTCAACCACCTACTTCATAACTGTATGCTAGATTCTGGAGCATCCCACAATGTGATGCCAAAAGCCATTATGGAGAAGTTAGGTCTCAAAATCACCAGGCCGTATGGAGACTTATATTCATTTGATTCAAGAAAGGTCAAATGCATAGGTATGATTAAAGACCTGGTGGTCAATCTGGCACAAATACCCTCTAAAAGCATTCTCATGGACGTAGTAGTCACTGATATCCCTCCTAAATATGGTATGCTATTATCTAGGTCATGGGGTGCCAAACTTGGGGGATCTCTCCAGCTTGACATGACATATG
>SNQJ01S0250018.1:0-12894 GCA_010110895.2 Picea sitchensis
AAGCTCCAACAGATGGTGTAATAGGAAAATGAGAAACAAATACTGGAGTTGTCAAAGGAGGATTATGAAAATTACCAGAATCACCAGGTATAGCAGTTGAAGTTTCTTCTTGGAGGATCTTTCATCTTCTGATAATTTTCTCTGGGTCAACTTCGGGTGTTGCTAGAGACAGCTATGGAGTAGACCTCATGTGTCTGCCTATGGAAACCACAACTAAAACAATGGGTTCTCATCAATGGAGTTTCCAGGAGTAGGTTGCAATATTCAATGGTTCTGATGTCTGATGCACCTTCAGAATCATAAGATCGTTTTCATTCTATCCCAGGGAAAATATTCAATTTGTCCCTGACAACGACGCCAAAAATGTTAGCACTAGAAGTCACCTCCAGATTGCATTGGAGGTAATACTAGTACCCATCAGTTTGTATGTCACAATGAATAAGTTTGAAGTGGTCGAATGGGTGCAGACCCAGGATAATATCAGTTTAACTCAGAAAAATGGACCAGTGTGCACATGTAGGTGAGGTCTCGATTCAACTTTTGTCAGTAAGTTTTAGTAAGGGTGAGTAGGAGGAAGAACTTGAGGAGAAAATATAAAGGTCTGCTATGGACCTTAGGTTTTACAGCAACCTAAGGAGGAAAAGGTTCAAATACAAGATCCTCTTGGATTCAAAACTTCAGGAAACTGAAGAACGTTAATGACAACACTGCAATCAAACATACATTATAATATAGTAAAAAACAATCCATGTGAATCCTTCCATCACAAACACTTCAGTATCAAAGGCAAGTAAGACGAAAAGAAGCTGAATTTCATTAAACGAGAAGTCTTAGATCAAAATACATAACCAGAGAACCAGAGTTCTTCATCAAAAGTTTACAATATGGGAGAACTACTCAACCATCGACCATAACAAAAAGGAAAAAATGCCTACATATACTAAGAACTAGCTCTGATATCCCACGACACGATCATGTCATGCGTTCAAGGCTTCATGTTAGTGAGCTTCTCTGTTAGGCTATGCATGCAGATGTTAATAAGACTGCCCATGTAGTCTTCTGTCAGACGCGATCTCTGGTCAGATTGGATTGGCATCCTACTTCCATGATTGGTCCCTTTCTGGCCTTTTATTTATGGAAGGAGACGATGTCTCAACCACCTTCCTTGTTTTCATTAACTGCTTCATCGGGATCAGAGGGGGCAGAGACAACATGGCATGTGAAAAACATGTTGACCACACCTTGTGAATATCTACCACGTGATATTTGCTGGGTGCTGACTTGGAAGACGGTAGGTGGACATGGAGGCTGATGATGGGGGATTGGCGAGGTGGCTGATAGAGGCTTGCAAGATATAATGGACGATCGATGACCAAGTGGAAAGCTATGGTTGGCGAAGTGGTGACTGGGAAAACGTGGGTGCTGGCATGCGAGAGCTAAGACATAATGGGACGGAGGTGATGTGGCATAGGAAGATGACATGGAGGCAGAGGGGAGGCTGCAGTGGTAGATGGAAACATGACTACATTGACACAGGTGACATGGAGAGGGAGAAACATGGCAGGAGATGATAAGCGTCATATAAAAAAGGGACATGTTATAGGTGGAGAGATGAGTGAGTGGGGGATAGGTGTCGAGAGATGAAAGGCGATGACATGACAACAAAGAAGGGATAAGCGAGTGGAAGACAGGTGTTGGCATGAGAATAGGCTATAAGAGGAGGCGATAAAGTTGTCTACTCGGAGGGGGGGGTGGGGTTTTGAGTTAACGACGAGTTGACACGATAGTGCGGGGCCCACGCCAGAAAACCGCCTACTCGAAACCCCCCCCGTTAAAGGAAGAAAGTCCGGGGGGGGCTCTGATATGGACTATGTGCTGTAGATCTGAGCGTGCAGATCTCGGCTACCCATATCAACGCGCCCCTTAGCACAACGCGCCTGGGCGCTAAACATATGATAACAAGGGAAAAGTGGGGTTTTTATCCCCCTTTTCGTGCATTTTGACCAAGGTGCCATTTCCTAAGGGGAAAAACACCCCTTTAGCAATATATGTGCTAACAGAACTTGCTACCTGATGTTTTGAAAATTCTTCTCCAGTGCTTCATCTGCAACTTGATTTGTTTTATTTTGAAAATTTGGTGGCACTGGTCAGTGGCTTAGGGCCTTCTCTTCAGGATTCAACCATCTGATCAATCAACACCCACACATGACATGAAAGTAAACATGGTTTGTACAATGAAATTAATGACTAAAATCTTCATTGGGGTGGAACATAAAGTTTTAACATCCTTCCATTTACAGGTCCTCTTGGCAGATCTGCTCCATCACTGTCCTTGAGCAAGAATGCATTATTTCCTCTAAATGCCTGAATGATGTTAGGGCCTTTCCACAAATTGTCAAACTTCCCATGTTTTCCCTTGTCTTCATTTATGGAATCCCATTTCAGTACTAGATCACCCAACTCAAAGTCACCCTCTTTCGTTCTTTTGTCATAAATATTTTTGATGCTCCCTTGGATTACCTGTATCTGGTTATACACCTCCTATCTGGACTGTTGGAGTTGGATCATCTGATTGATCCTCCTCTAAATATCATTGGGCTCTGCCTGCACTTATTGTAACAATTTCATAACAGGAACTCCCAAAGAAGTGGGGAAAAATACATCAATCCTATATACCAATTGATACATGGACATACCAATTGATCTTTTTGTGGTCAATATGTCATCCTAGAGTGCATGAACCAACTTGTTATGCAAACATTTATTATTCTCATGCAACATATTCTTTATGATATTCACCAAAATTTTATTTGAGGACTCAGCTAACCCATTTCCCTGAGGGTAATAGGCAGTGGAGTGTCCCAAATTAATCTGGTACCTACTGCAAAATTCTATTAGCTTCTTTGATCTGAAGGTTGCCGCATTATCAGTTATGATTTTCCTAGGGAATCCAAAACGAGAGAGAATATTAGTTTCCAAGAATTCAATAATGACAGAGCCAGTATCTTTCTTGCAAGGTACAACCTCAATCCACTTTGTGAAGAAGTATGTAGCTGTTAGTATCCACATATGTTGGCCTGAAGAGGGTGGGTGAATCTCACCAATAAAGTCCAAACCCCATTAATGGAATGGAGCCTCGACCGAAATAGGTTTCAGAGGTAAAGGAAAAAGTTTCCTTTTGCCTTCAAAGACTTGGCACTTGTGACAAGAGGTCACCTTTTTATGCACATCTTCAAACAAGGTAGGACAATAAAAACTAGCTCTGAGAATCTTGTTAGCAGTATTTTTCCAACTTAGATGCCTGCCACAATATCCTTCATGGAAATCCTGCAATGCCTTGTTAGCTTCATCCTTTAATAAAAAATTAAGCAAAATACCCCCAACATCTTTCCAGTATAGATTCCCATCCAAAATACAATATTTCAATGCCCTTAGTTTTAAAAATCTATCTTTAGTCTTAGTTAGACCAAGAGGATCTTGTAAATTATGCAAGACAAAAATGAGGTCTGCGTACCGGGGAGAATTTGATAATACCTCTCTGAAATTTGGAGTCGCCTGCTCTTCCTGTTCATCAACTGCAGCCAGGAATTTTATGTCCAAGGCATGAAAATTTGATTCAGCCATTAGTTTGGCTAAACCTTGACCCTTGATCAATTTAGTTGGTTTAATTTCTATATCATATTCAAGGATCACTGCAATCCATTTCCCTCTCCTGCCACGTGGATTATTCTGAGTCAGAATATCCTTTACCACTGCATCAAGAACATAAGCAATAGTATGTGAATGAGGAATGTAAACTCTAAAATATTTTATGGCTTTTACCAGGGCAAAAGCCCGTTTCTCCATTATATTGTAGTTCAGTGCAACATCTCTCAATGACTTGCTGAAAAAGGCTATGGGCTGTTCATGCCCTTCACTATTTTTCTGCAATAGTACTGCTGTAATGGTGTGTTCAAATGCAAAAGAGAATAAATATAATTCCTTAGTGTAATCTGGACTGATCAATACAGGGGCTTGTGTAAGTGCATGTTTTACCTTCTCAAAGGATTGTTTATAGTCAATGTTCCATTTTATTTTGGTATCTTGTTTTAGCATATTTGTAATGTTCCTGAGGAGTTCGGCCAAATTGGGTATTAATCTTCTCAGAAAATTTATTTTACCAATGAATGATTGCAATTCTTTAATGTTCCTAGGGTGATCTAATTTCTGGATGGCTTCTATTCTGCTGGGGTCTATCTTAATTCCATCTTAAGATATTATATGCCCCAACAACTTGCCTTCTTCTATACCAAAAAGAGTTTCCTTGGGGTTCAATGAAATCCCAAACTTTCTGCACTTCTCAAACACTCGTCTGAGATGTTGTAAATGTTCCTCATATGATTTAGAGAAGACAATAACATCATCCAAATATATCATTATAAACCTACCGAGCTCATCCACAAAGGCAATGTCCATTGCTCTTTGGAATGTGGCACCAACATTCATCAAACCAAAGGGCATTTTCACATATATGAAAGTTCCGCAGGGTGTGGTGAAAGCTATTTTTTCATGGTCGTCTGGGTGCACAAGGACTTGGTTATAGCCTGAAAAGCAATCCAGTAAAGATATCCGACTGGACCCAACTACCTTTTGTAATATGTGATCCATTTTATGCAGGGGATAGTTCTTTTTGAGGAAAACCTTGTTGAGGTTTCTGAAATCGAGGCAAAGCCTAATTTCACCAGACTTCTTTCTGGTAGGGACCAGATTGGAAACCCATTTTGAAAATATTAAGGGGACTATTATTTTGGCATCATACATATTTTTAATCTCTTTTTCTATCAGGTGTAATAGCTTTGGATTGATTCTCCTGAGTTTCTGCCTAAACAGTTTATGTTCTTCTTTAATTGGGATCTTGTGCTGTATGATACTTGTGTCATAATATTTTAAATCCTCATAGCCCCAAGAAAAGACATCTACATATTCCTTAAACAATTCAACATACGTGTGTTTTTGCTCAGGGGGTAAAGATTTAGACAATTTTATCATTTTGGGTTTTTCCTCTGTTCCTATGTTACATTCTTCGACCTATTTACAACTAGGTTCAATCTTTGGTTTCTTTGCTACATCGTTTAAGTCAAACAAATCTTCCAAAGGAACCATACCTCTAGGTAAAACGTTATTATTTAATTGCAAAACATCATAATCTTCATCATTTTCATTTATTTCATCAGAATCTACTTTATTTACACTATCTTTTTCTAACTCTGATTATTTACACTATCATCATCATTCTCTACATCTATATTTGTACACTCAAAATCATTTTTAGATTGCAGGAAATCTTTAATTTGTTCATCGTTGCCAAATACTTTCTAGTACTTGATGTTGTCTGGAACGGTTGGTCTGCACTTCACCTCTACTCTGTATTGGTGATTTGGATGGAAAGGTATCTTGCATGTGGTTATTGAAGTAGCATATCCATCTGCAAGTATGTTCTGGCCTCTGGGGATTACCTGCAAGTCAATTTCAGTAAAACATTCTAGAAAGTCTAAAACAACATTTCTATAATCTTTGAGCCTAGGATGTTTAGCAACATACTCACCTTTGATTTGTTTAGTGAAAAGTTCAGAGTCACCTCTTACCATAATATTTTTGGCACCAACCTTCTTCAATAATTTCAGGCCGAGTATTAAGGATTCATACTCAACTATGTTATTGGTGCATTGAAAATTTAGTTTGTAAGAGTGGCTTTCTGAATACCTTTCTTTATGATTATGCAACCACACTCCAGCTCCAACTCCTTTCCTGACAGCTCCATCAAAATCCATACTCCATAAATCTTCTATTGGTTCATCACTTTCCAATGTCATAGTTTTACTTTCCTCGGTGATCAATTGATTTTCCTCTAGGTCAGATGCATCATCTTCTAACTGTGCAATCTGATTATCAAAGTCACCATCATTCTACAATATGAATGAATCTAGATCAGAGTGGATAGAGTATAATGGGTAGTTATGTGGTTTTTCCTGACTGCTGACCATATACTTCAACAGAGTCTCTATGTACAATTTTCTATGTTGTCCAAATACAAGTATGGTGGTGTAAGACATATCTAACTGCAAAGTGAACTTCAACTTAGCACCCCATGATCGAGATAAAAGTATACCATATTTAGGGGGAATTTTTGCTACAACAATATCCATCACCATGCTTTTTTCTGGGATTTGAGCCAGGGTGATGCACAAGTCTTTAATCATATCTATACATTTGACCTTGCTAGAGTTAAAAGAATACAAGTCCTTGTAGGGTCTGGTGACATCAATCCCCAACTTCTCCATCACGACCTTGGGCATCAGATTGAGAGAAGCACCGAAATCAAGCATAACATTGTGTAAGGTCTTGTCATGGATATTCAGACTGATGTAGAAAGGAGGGCCAAAACCATTATAAGTTTGTCCATCAACTTCAGGACCAAAAAGAAAATCAGGTTGGTCATCAACAACATTTACAGTATATGTGCGTACTACTAGCTCAATGTTTAATGCTTTTGTGCCTATTTCTGGTTCAATGCTCAATGCCTTGATCACCTGTGATTTGTAAGAATTTTTTCTCATTAGTTATTATAGGGGAATAGGAATATTCAATTTGGCTAATTCACCTTCCAAGATGAAAGTAGTAGAAGTTCTGCTTGGCTCTGGAATTCTGGTTTATCAGTCACAATAATTTGTGCAAAATCACTTGAATGACTTGTTGATGCAAGCTCGTTTTGAGCTGTTTTTTGTGAAGTTTCAAGATTTCTTTTGGCAAAAGTTTTAGAATTATTGTTCTCAGTGGATTTCTTAGGAGAAACATCTAAGGTTTTACTGACCTCAGTTGCTTTCTTTGTTTCAACAACCTTCTTTGTAGGATTTTCATTAGTGTTCTTGATTCTTAGGTTGTATTGTCTGTGGACCTCCATTATCGCATTTTTAAAGGCCCGCTGTTCTGATTCTTCCTCTTCCTCATTTACCTCTGTCTGTGACAGGAGAAAAATATCATGTTCTTCCTGAGTAAGGAAAATGGAGTCATTGTCATTGACACCCATGAGTTTTATGTGAATATCATCCAACTCCTCAATTACCTCTTCCCCATCATCAACGTAATTCTCCTGAAGAGGTGGCCTAATCTGATGATCATGCCCCCTTTGTTCCGTTTGGTCTCTGGGCTCTCTTTGTCTGATTTGGGGAGGGTTCCTTCTGAAATTTTGATTTCTAATCTGAGGAGCAGGCTGATTTTCCCTTGGTGGATTCCTGTCTGCGATGGTCACTCTCTCCATCATTCTCTCCATGGTTCTGACTATGGAATCTAGTTTAGCATATGAAGATGAATTGGAAGGCTCTTCCTTGGTTGTAACTCTTCTTTATGTTCTTTGTCTAGCTCTTTTGGCTAATAAATTTGCTTCCACACTCACTGCACTTTTCTACATATCTTCTAAGGTGGCATAATTTCTTTCTCTCAGTTGGTATGACATATCAACATCAAATCCATTAGGGAATTTGATTAAGGTCAAACCTTGAGGAGGTTTAATATCGGCAAGAATTGCGTTGTAAAGATTGTTGAAACGAATGCAGTAATCCTGTATTGTTTCCCCTTGATTCCTTTTGATATATTTGTATTCTGATAAGATATGGAGGGGATTTTTATTGACCTTCGTCGAGAAAATTTCTTTTGAAAGTGGAAATATAAAAAATGCTCGCAACCCATAGTGATTTGAACCATTTTTTGACCTCTAAGGTTAAAATCTGTGCAAAAAGTCTCATCTGGACATCTGCCTCATCGACTCCCTGCAAATCAAAGTAATCATTCATCTTATCAACATGTTTTTTTTCATTAAGAGGTCCAGTACCATCAAACTAAGGAAGTCTGGTTTGATAGTGCTGGGGCATGGCATGTAAGGGAGCGACCAACACCAAGGGAGCATATCTTGCTACCATGTTTGGTGGAGGAGGCTGAATAACAACTTGTGTGATTGGAGGAGGAGGCTGAATAACAACTTGTGTGATTGGAGGAGAAGTGACAAGAGAGGTAGAAGAGGTAGGGCTGGGAGATGTAGAGTGAACTATTTGATGTTTGATGGAAGCTGCATCAATAGTCAGGGCATAAATTTCTATTGACTTTTGAAAGTGTGCTTTGTACAAGGCCTGAACAAGATTTTCTAGTAGATATTCTAACTTGTTGAACTCTTGAAGAAACTGTTGATCAAAATATTCTCTGGGCGAAAATATTTCAGGGGTCCTGAATTGTAGGAGGGTTTGATCTAGGACTGTTTCACTAACAAAGCTATCAGATTTGGTTCAGAAAAGGCTTTGCTTGAAGGATATGTAAAAGTCAAGATATTGGATAGGGACAAGCTTCTATGGGAGATAAGTGGACCTATGAAGAGGATTGTGACTCCTAGAACCTTCTACAATGTTTCTCTTTTTAAGTAACAATTCTGGGTCGTCTACTACTGTTGCAGGTTCTGGATCAGGGTGAGATCTAGTGTGGATTCTTTTAGGAGCCAGAACTTTAAGTTTTAAGAAAACTTAAACTAATATATACAAAATTCAACAACCTTTGAACATTTATCTCTTTGTAAGTTAGACTTTATGATTTGTTCAGAAATAAAGTTTTATTTATCTAGGGAAAATAAATCATAGGGTCGAAAGTTTGTTCAGTTCCCCAGTGGAGTCACCTCTATGTTAACGCTCTGTAAATTCCCAGAGGTTGTTAGGGGTAGAATAAATTTAATAGAGGTAACTTACCCAACCACTTCAAAACTGTGATCTAGCCCTGCCAGTTTCAGAGAGGGCTCTCTCTGTAAGATTTAGATATGTTCGGGTTTTCAATGTTAGGCTAGTTAAATTAATAGAAGTGTGTTTTTTTTTTTTATAAAGATGGCTGAAAATATTGCTTACACATCCATTGGGCTATGGGGTCTGTGTTAAGGATTGAGATCACAAACAAATTTTATAAGGTTTCTTCACAGGGAAAGATAATGAAAATGTTGGATCCTTTAGAATCAAAGTGATGGAAAGACCAAAACAGGTGAGATAGTCATTCACAATAAAGAAGCATTTAAAAATTTCTTTATCACAATATCAGAAGAACAACATTCAGATCTTTAAAAGCCAGAAAAAAAGTATTCGAGATAAATTATGCACTTAAACTTATTTTAAATGATCAGAGATAGAAAACATAATGATAACAAAGTAAGATAAACATTTAACAAAGAGAAGTAAAACATCACCAACATCAACATGCAGGAATCCTGTGAATCATCCTTTTTATTACTGGTAGAACTCTTCAAAAAGATTACAGATTACAACTTGCTTGGGCGTAAATATCAACCCTCAATACTTTGAAGTCTAAAGTATTTATAGAAAAATCACATTTGATCCTGTCATTAATGATCATGATATGGTGGAGAGAAAATCTAACTAACTAGATTACATTTTACAAAAAAGTATGAATGATGAATGGTCCTCTTGAATCTTGGGTGATGATTATGAGGAAGGTGGTTGGTGATTCATCTTTGAGTTGACTATGACTATTGCACATGCTAAATTGGATTGTACACATCATCTCTTACTCGATCAAAGCACATAGGTCATCCTATCTCTTTTGACTAGGGATGGTGACTTTGAGTAACCTTCGGTAAACTTCATCCATCTCTGTGTACTTGTGATGCAGACCCCCCTTCTCTCCTAAGGGATCCATGAACTCCTGGTCTAGGATCGATCAAGAAAATGAGTCTGATTGACTCTACGGGTCTCTTCTAGATCCAAAACCCACTTACACAGGTCCTTTCTCCAAAGACGTAGGTCGTATGAGACTCGCGGTCCCTCTCTTGAGCGTTGTTCAAACCTCAATGCCAAACTGGCGTTAGCTCTTCTAGGGCTAGGCCCTTTCCTTTACGTGACCATGACCATGACCACTCACTTGATCAAAAGGCACGTCGCGACTTATCGTATCGGGTCCTCGCATGTGAGTCACTCCGATTCTCCCAACCTCCGAAATCCTGATATTTTAGAGTGCCAAATCAACGGTCCACAATCCTCGCGATCCAACTGTCCTGATTTCCTTTTCGTGTATTGGGACTTCACATTTTGTGAAGTTAGAGGACCGCTCACCTCCCTTCTCCCGATATCCAAACTCCCGATATATCCTTCCCCCGAAAGGAATTAATGGTCCATATCTCTCCTCGATCTGACTGTTTAGATAAAATCACAATTTCACGATTCACGAGTTCTTATAACTCTGCCTTCGACTCCTCTGAGTCATGAGTTAGTGAAAATATGATCTCTCACCACGTATATCCCTTGAGGGACATTTCCAATGATTTTGGAATTTCGCAAACCCGCTCCTCCTGTGTATTTTCAAAGGTTATCGTCAGTGCACTTTACCTTAATCGGGTGATTATGATTCTTTCGCACTCAGTCTGAATGACTGAGACCTTTCCCTCTCTGCACTTGCTCCCCGTTGTTTGGATGCTGATCGGATGGTCCAGATATTTCTCCCTGAGCTTACGCTTTCTTCATACTTGGGAGATTTTCAAAAGATTCAAAGGTTTCGACCTTTGCCTTTCCTGCGAGTTTGTTTCATGGATCTCGTTAGCACTTATGAAAAGTATTATTCCTCCCGAGCTTGTTCTCGTGAAGACTTTGAATTCCCATGCAGTCCTTGCGTTTCAGGGATTTCGATGACTCAGATTCAAAGGATTTCTCGAAGAGAAATTACTCTCACCCTCTTAGTGTTCTCCTTTCCTGGTTCTTCAACTTCTTGCAAAGTCCCTTCGACACTTAGTCAAACTCGGATCTGTCCACTCCTTGCACCAGACCTTTACGCAAGGTTCAAATTCTTGTGGATGACTGTGCATGGCTTGCACCAGTCTCTTTTCACTCCTTGAAAAGGGAAGTTCCGTGCTATATATTCTGATCTTCAGAATCAAAATAGATCCCGTTAACACACTTATTACATTCTCTGTGCACACCTTGCACCACTTCAACATAAGAGAAAACATTGAAACTTATTCTAACATTCACAGTTCCATGTATTCATAACAAAATTCATTCATTTATTCATGAAAACACAATAAAAGAGAATTGAAAAACACTGTCCACACCATGCATTGGATCAATTTTCCTTTGTTGTTTTTTGTAAGTGAAAATGACTACAATTGTAATAAAAAACAAATACTGAAAACTCCGAAAATCGCCTCCTAACTTGCAACTCTCTAATTTTCAGCTATCTACCTTGCAACCAGCCTCATTTGGGCATACAAAACCTCTATTTATCTTAGAGGTCTCCTAGGGTTTCCCCTGTTTACTTGTCTACATCACAACATAACCTACGACTATTTTAGTTCAGTCGGATTCTAGAGCCGGAGTGGAAACTCCCACTTCGCTCGCGATTGCTCAAGCATGCCTCAAAAGATTTTTTTGGCATTGAGTCAAGGCGTACTTCAAAATTTCTACTGCAACTGCCAGCGTTGAGATTTTGTAGAGACTCCCAGATGTTGATAGGTCCTACTCCACGTGCTTTCCAGTGATGCTCTTGCATCATAATCCCCTTGACTAAAATTCATGGACTCCTGTGGATGAGCTCCTACACCGATTTTCCATGCTTCTGTATAGTATCTTCATTTTCCTAACTGGCATATTCTATTGGGTGTCCCTTCCACTTGACCAAATATTCAAAATAGGTCTTCCTCCTGGTATTTTTTCCAATCCTCTGATCAACAATCTTCTCCATGTGTGGTTTTTATGCTATAGGAATTTGTTTCTCCCACTAGACCTTCTCTTGATCTTCTGATCCCTCTGTGTCATCTTTCCTATAAGGATATAGGTCTGAAACATTGAATATGGGCGATATTCCCACATCATCTGGAAGCTCAATCTCATAGGCGTTTACATCAAAATTCCTCAAGATCTTACATGGCCCTATCTTCTTCAATTTTAACTTGTTATATGTTCTCCTAGGGAACCTTTCTTTCCTGAGATGTGGTAGAACATGATATCCTACCTCAAATTGAATTTATCTGCGATGCTAATCAGATCTGCGTTTGTACTCTTGGCTAGAACTCTGCAACTTTCCTTTGATCTGACTATGGAGCTTCTGCATTTCTGTAGCAAAATATTCTTCTCCAATGCTCTTGATCTTACTCTGTTATAAGTCTCTCAACTCAGACACTCCCCTGGGTTGCATTCCATACAATATTTGGAATGGGCTCTTTCCAGTGCTCCTGTTTGGTGAGTCATTGTATGCAAATTATTCTTTTGGCAGAATCTGATCCCACTGATTATGGTGTTCAGTAACCAGACTCCTCAACAAGTTTCCCAAACTTCTGTTTACCACCTTAGTCTGTCCATCTGTCTGAGGGTGATAAGATGAGCTGAAGGAAAAATCTGTTCCCAAATTCTTCCACAATGTTCTCCAAAAGTGACCAACAAATTTTGTGTCTCTGTCCGAGACAATGCTTCTGGGTAGTCCGTGAGGTCTTACAACTTCCTTGAAAAATAGATTTGCAACATGTGTTGCATCACTGGTCTTCTGGCATGGGATAAAGTGTGGCATTTTTGAAAATATATCCGCTACCACAAATATGGAATCAAATCTTTTTTGCGTCCTTGGCAGTCCCATCACAAAATCCATGCTTATTGCATCCCAAGGCCTCTCTGGTATTGGCAATGGTTGATACAATCCAATGTTCTGTCTTTTTCCTTTTGCATGTTGGAAGATTCTACATCTATTCACAAACTTTATCACTTCTATTCTCATACCTGGCCAATAGTATGAACTGATCAACTCTGCAAAGCTTTTATCATGTCTGAAATGTCTAGCCAATCCTCCACTATGCTTTTCCTTCAAAAGGTTATCCGTCATTGAGCATTT
>SNQJ01S0250019.1:4984-17878 GCA_010110895.2 Picea sitchensis
GAGGACAAGGTTGTTTTTAAGAGGGCGGACATGTTAGGGTCCTAACCCGCACATAGGTAGAACAATATATTCAGATGTAATAAAGGTCAATATTAATAAGGCCTTTCAATAAAATAGAATAAGGAGGATGTAAGAAGACCTAATAGAAGCTTTAGCTTCTAGAAGGATCTTCCTCTAGATGCTTATTTTTAGTATAAATAGGATTCGAGGGTATGATAACCCTAGCTTGGATATTATTGTAATAGATCTCTTCTCAACTCGAGGTTTCCCCCTCGGAGAGGCCCTTGAACATTGCTTTCAGATTCAAAGTGTTATTTATGTTGTTATTCTTATATCATTTCAATGTTATTGTGGTGAATGTTCTGGTTATATTGTTGTTATTCTGCCATTACTAGCATTTTATTTCAGTTCTGCATACATTTTATATCTAGTATATTACACTTGGTCTTGAATAATCCTAAGGGAATTTTAGTTGAAGACTAGGCATAAATTCAACAAATGCTTAATTTTCATTTTCATAATAATTTTTCTTAGTATTTTTTTCAAACAATGTGTTAATGAGGAGAGAATCATGTAAAATGGTAACTCCTTCTAAATTTGTATAACTTAGTGAGTGTAAAATGGTAGTTCCTTGTAAATATTGTGTAACTTAGTGAGAAAGATATGTTTGGATATGAGGTCACTGAAAAAAGAACTTTTAGAAGCACTCATATAAGAGATGGAAAATATCTTGGACTTATGGTCTTCCCTGCATAATTTTATAAGATGTAGAAGGCACTTGGACATAAAATGTTGTGTATGGATAGGGAATTTTTCCATTTAAGGGAATGGGAAAATTTTAGAATCAAGGTTTTATCAAGCTTATTCCCGAACTGTATGTGCCATGATTATTGGCATATCAAGAATCCCTAGTGCCATATGTTCACTTAAAGAAAATTTTACTCCCTTATGCTTCCCAAAGACACTTGAATATTCATTCATACCTTTATCAAAATATCTAAGAATATCCTTCTTACTCAATGTTTGCAACCCATTCTCACCAATATGTTTGTTGGCACAGGGGCAGACACAGGGTTCAATGCTAACAGCGCACCAACAATCCCTAACTATTGGCCCTTTTGGCAACACCTGTGAAGTAGATGCAGTCTCACCCGAAGTAGCAATAGGGGGTTGCAAGACACAGGTGTCTACAACCAGAGGAAATGCAAAGTGGATCTGGGCAAAAACACACAATCATCCATATATTCTTTACCACGCATAAGCTTACTTCGCAAGTTATATCTCAGATATAACACAACAATGCAATAACAATAGAACAGAAAGAAAAGAACACAGCATCAACCACAAAGAAAAACAAGATACATGTGGTTCACCCTCTCCCTAGGGATACGCCCACATAATTATGTTTCTTGATATATTATATGAAAACATACAGTTCTATCTGCACACTTAGCTTGCAGATCTCTCTCTCTTTCTCTTCTTCTCTCCCCTCCCTAGGCACCCAGCTGCAAGATTGATCTTCGCACCCGGCTGAAGATCTTGCAATACAAGAATACTCTCACAACACAATACTCTCCTCACACAATGACAATAATCACTCAACATCAATAACACAATCCACTTCGAATGACTTATTGACCAACATCTAGATGTCAAAACCCTAGATCCCAAAACCCTAGGTGTCTAAAACCCTAGGTCAACTTGACCCGCATTTTCAGGGCTTCGCAAGCTTGTCTTTCCTTCTTTTCCACGATGTGCTCCAAAGCACTCGTTGATGGATTTTTCCTCTTGTTGATTTATCCACGATCCATCTTCCTTGTTTATTTTTCTTCCTCGGTCTTCTCTTTCAATGGATAGCTTTCCCTTACTTTTCTCCTTCTTTTCTTCTTCTTTGACCACTTCGACCCATTCTCAGTCCATGTGCCTTCCGTGCAGTTCGTACTTCATCTTTTCTCTTCCTTTTTATTTGATTTCTTCCTTAATCCATAACCAAGGGCCAACAGGCCCCCAACACTCACCTGTGACTCGTCCCAAGTCACTGCAAGACTGAACCTTCTGTTTCACTTTGACTTCGGACTACGCAAAGCAGCCTGTTCTTTTTTCTTTGTCCCTCCCTTCCTTATGCAAACTGTCTTTTCTGTGTCTAGTACCCAGTTTCAACTGCACCTGGTACCTAGACCCTTCTTCTTATGCTTTTACTTAGAGCTGAGAGGTAGTTGGTTGTCATGGTACAATTTCAATCGACTCCCATTTACCATACCTTCCTTCCATTCTCCACTAAAGGTATTCAACTGTGTATCTCCACCTTCTGTAACATAGGCAACCTCATAAGACCCAAGCTAATGTGTCATGAACTTCCCTAGGTGTTTCATGAACTTGTTGTCGTATACCAGCACCAAATCTCCTTGTTTCAATGTTTTCCTCTTGATATGCATGTCATGGTAGGCCTTCTCTCGTTCATTCTGTACCTGCTAATGAAATCCTGCAATGAACATGTCTTCTTCCAGTTCTACTAACTGTGTAAGCTTTTCTTATACAGCACCTATGTCATCCATACCTGTAAATGTTGGAATTCTCAAACTAGGAACCAAATATTCTATAGGTACCACTTCTTCTAGGCCATAAACTTACTTAAAGGGAGTCTGCATTGTCAGTTTCTTGCAAGTAGTTATGTAGGCCCATAATACTGTTGGAATTCTTAAATCCCAATCATCTTTGTTCACACTGAAAATCTTCATTAGCGTTGTCTCTAAGATCTTATTAAAATCTTTGACTGTACCATTCGCTTGTGGGTGGTATGGCGTACTCTTCTGATGATGAACTTCTAATTCCTGAGTCAAGGCTTCAATAGTTTTATTGATAAAATGAGTACCTTGATCGCTCATAAGGGTCTTTGGACATCCAAACCTTGTTATGATATCCTCAAATATGAACCGTGCAGCTATAGTTGCACTATAGTCCTTAACTACTCTTGCTTCTACCCATCTGGTCAAACACTTTGTCGCAGTGATTATGTATTGAGCTTCTGTGTGCTTTCCTAGTAGGTTGATAGGTACCACAAAATCAATGGCCCATTTCTCAAATGCCTGTAAAGTTAGTTGAGGTGCTAAAGGCATATCATCCCTTCTGGAAGGTTTTCCAACTCTTTGGCATACATCACAAGCTCTATAATATTCCTTAGCATCTTTGTGTAAAGTGGGCCACCAGAGGCTAGCTCTAAGAATCTTATGCATCGTTTATTTCCCGGAATAATGCCCTCTTGTGATGCCTTCATGTGCCTCTGCCAGAATCAGTGGTCGTTCTGCCTCCATAACACATCTCCGCAAGATCTCATCCGGTCCCATCTTATGTAGTTGTTCAGCTATAAGTGAAAAATCTGCAGCATGAACTACCACATGTTTCTTCTAAATGATTGTATATTCGCGAGGTAGAATTCATGTTGATAGGAACAAGACTATCTCAGCAAAGTGATCATCAACCTTTCTTATGGCCAACAATTGTGCATTTGGTAGTGTTTCCTCCAAACTGGTAGGTTCCTCTCCATTTTCTAACCTAGACAAGTGGTCAGGTCCCTTGTTCATTCTCCCTGGCTTGACCACAATCTCAAAATCATATTCCTGAAATAACAGTAGCCACTTGCATATTATTCCCCCCAACACTAACTTTTTGACTACGTATTTCAACGCAGAGTGATCATTGAACATCTTAAAATGTCCTCCCAAAAAGTAGTTTCGAAACTTCTGCAGCACGTACACCATGGCCAAACCTTCTCTCTCAGTGGTAGTGTAATTTATCTCAGTTGTATAGAGCTTCCTACTAGCAAAGGCTAACAGGTGATCAATATCTCTTGCTCCTGGTTGTGCTAACACTTCTCCTAATACAATAGATGAAGCATAAACGTGGACATGGAATTCCTTACTCCAATCTGGGAAAACCAGAATAGGTGTAGTGACCATTTTTTGCTTTAGTGTGTTGAATCTCTACTGGCATTCTTATGACCATTGAAACTTACAATATTTCTTTTAAATATTTTCCATCGGTGTTGTTATCTGTGCATAGCCTTCGATGAACTTTTTGTAGTATCCAGTATGTCCCATCGCAATGTGCAATTGTCTAACCGAAATAGGGGGAGGTGGATTGACAATGATGGAAATCTTGGAAGGATCTACCAACAATCCCTGCTTACACACAATATGCCCTAGAAGCACTCTAAAAGGTGAAAATAAGATACACTTATTCAGGTTCAGGGCAATCTGAAATTGCCTTCACTTATCCAGCATTAGTCTTAAGCATTCAATATGATTTTCCAATAAGCTAAAAACAGTCCAATCATCAAAATATGCTTCCAAAAATGTATGTAAAAATTCCTTGAATGCTTCGACCACCACCCTGAAAAAGATGGTTGGTGCATTCTTCAATCTAAAAGGCATCACTGTGTACTGGAAAGAACCCCATTATGTTGCAAATGTGGTCTTATGGTGATCTTCCTTAGCAATCTTGATCTGGTGATAACTTGAAAATCCATCTGTGAAGGAGTAAACTTCATGTCCTCCCACATTATCTAACACTTCATCAGTAAATCGTGTAGGGAATGGATCATGTAAGCAGGCATCATTCAGTTTCCTTAAATCTACATAGATTATAATCTCTTGTGTATTCTTATCCTGGACCACTCTGATTCCTCGATAGGTTCTATGATTCCTGCTTCCAACATTATGTCTAGTTCAATCCTGACTTTCTGCTTATACTTTGGATTCAGTTTGTAGGCTCTCTGCTTGACTAGCCTTGCATCTAGTTTTAATGGGATCTTCATTTTTCCCATGGGCCCTTTAATTCCCTTCATGTTGGTGAACTTGGTTGGAAAAAAGTCTTGATATTCATGCAGTAGTTATGTGGTCTTGTCAATAGTTGCATCATCCCAATAATCTCTAACGTTGGCCAACTTAGGTGCTTGCTCTATTCTAATATTAACTTTCTTGATTTTGATTGGTTATCCAATGAAAGGTAATTCAACCCCTGGCCCTTTTATGCCTCTTTGTCCTTCAATTTCTGTGATGTTCACATTCCTAGGATCATCATCTTCATCAGCATTGATATTGTAGCAACCTTGTAATTTTTGAAGAGGTGTAGTCCATTCATCTTCCTCTTGCTCAATAGGGAGGTTAGGTGCCTCCTCAAAGACTTTTTTTCTTACAAGTTGCAAAGCCAGATCTATTGTGGGGTACTGACTTTCAAATAAAAATGTAGCTACAAAGTTCTGAGTCATACCGTACCAATTTGAAGTGGTGAGGCACAGTTATGCTTGAAGATACCAATTGATAGGCGTTGTGTCCAAAGTGTTAATGAATTTATGCACCCACTTCTTGTGAGGAATGTTGCTCCAGGCTTCCTCACAACTTCGCACATGGTCCTTCGGACAGCTTTGACCCATGTATCAAACTTCGCACCCTTCAACTTGGTCTGCAAAGTGTATTGTCATCAAAGTGTCACATTGCACCCAGTCCGCGATGTTCTTCTTGTGTGTTCCCCACCATCTCTTTGGCGTTGCTTTCAAGGCTTCATCTAGTGCGAATAGTCTCTGTTGTACTGGTACAATTTCTTCAAATTCCAATAAGAAAGTTTCTAAATGATTTAAACCATCAAATGTGGGCAGATTACTTACTTTTGTCCCAATCCAATGAACTTCCCTCGTCAATCTAGCACACCTTCACTCAGAAACTTCATACATTTTGTTTATCCAATTCTCTAGTGCTTATTTTGAATCTGATGAGCATGCATTGTCACTTCTCTAGCTTAAATTCCCATCTGTTGTAGGATTAATGTAATCTTGATGCCTTGCTGTCAATTTATATATATTCTCTAGCTTGTATGTGCGGTATTCTTCTCTGATGGGTTCTTTGTATCTGTAACCTTCATCAGGATCAAGAGATGTAATGACCCTAAGGCCATCACCTTCAAATGTCATTCTTCTTTTCTTTAAGTCAACAATAGTGGAATTGTTGAAATCCCAATCAATTCCTAACAGCGCAGGATAAGGACAAATTTCATCAACTATCTCAATCACCTCGAAGTCCACAAGTGTCCTTACCCCATCGATGTCCACAGGGACATGCTCCAGTCTTCCAAAGGGGCTTATTGCATGTTGATTAGCCATCCTGAGCCTGATAGGGGAGTAAATCAACTTAGGTTTTCCCATCAGTGCCCAGGTCTACTTCGTCATAACATTGACTTCTAACCCTAAGTCAAGGACCACATAATCTATGTCGTAGTCCCCAATCTAAGCATTAAGGTGTAGTTCCTTGTTTGTTCTCCTTTTCCTAGATACTTGGTTCACAGCCCTACTCAACATAGGGTCTATTCTCCCTATATCATATTGTCTAATCAAGTGTTGTAGTTCTTGTATGGCTCTTTCATCCTTAATCAAATCAATGAACGTATATAATAAACTGACAAGCTTGCTTACCTCTTTTCCATCTCTGGGTGTGATAGATTGATCGAATTCCAGAGGAATTCCACATTCTCTTACTTATGGTTATGCCTTCGATGAAGAAGCATGTTCTCCTCCAAATTCTCTTCTTTCCTCTTCAAACGTCTGCTTTTCTTTCCTTGGATCAAACACTTGTGTCTTCTCTGCAACTCTTCTGACCCTTGATTCGTCTATAGTCTTTCCTAGGGTCACTATGTCTTCTTCTGTAACAATGTCTCCTCTAGTGATAACAGTGACTTTGGGATCCTCCCCACGAGGTTCTGCTGATATTAGTTGTACTTTTTGGTTTCCTCCTCGTCTCTCCTGAATTTTGGCTAACAGAATGGGACAATATTCAATGACATGTTCAAATGAGTTGCAGTAGTTGCAAGTGGTACAAGGGTTCTGACAATCCCTTTCCAAGTGTCCTAGTTGTGCACAGTTACAACAAATGATCTGACCTCGACCTTGACCCATGCCTCCTCCTCGTCATCTTCCTCTGAATCCACCGCGAGGTTTAAAGTTTCCTCTTCCTGGAGAATTAAATTGCATAGCATTTCCCTCCTTCTGCATCTCTCCTTGAATTCTATATGTATCTCTTGACCTTTCATGAAAGAGGTCATAATCCCTACAACCCTTCTCATCATGGCCCACAGATATACAGAATGTGTAGTAAATATTGGTAGGTGTCTGGACATATTTTTTCATGTAATAGCATTCACTGGGGAGATGTCTATTTCTACATACCTCACACCAAAGTAGAGTAACCTGCTTCAAAGGGCTCGGATATCCATAGGCCAAGTACTCATGAAATAGGGGGCAGTGCTCCTTATCATGGCCTTCTGATTTACATCTGATACACCATATGTATTCTCTTTTATCTTTTCCCTTTTCTTTCTTCATATCTTCAACCTACAGAGATAAGCTAGTTAGCTGACTCAAAATTTGGCTCATACCTGAGCCGGATTCTCCCATAGGGGCTTATTCTAGTTTCATGGTGATCTCCAATGCCTTAGCCTGCGAAGTGACCTTCTGTTGCATCAAAGGAACTCTGATGTGTGGTAAGAGGGAAGAAATGAGACATTCCTTGTTTTTCTTGTCTAGAATCTGAAAGCTCAAGCGGCCTATCAAGGCCTTAAACCTCTAATCAAACTCCCAAATAGGTTCATCTACTCTCTACTTGATTTCTTTCAGTTCTATAATGCATTGTGACTCTGACATGGGTTTCTTGAATTCTTCACTCAACACAGTCTTGATATCGTTCAACAGTTTAGGCTGTACAGTCCCTTTAACAAACTTCATATACCATCTCAGTGTGCGGTCTCTCAAGGTAGTACTAAACTGATCTCTCTTAACAACTTCATCACTAACTTACTTGATACTCCATACAGCTTCACATAAAAACCAGTGTTGATCAGGATCTTCAAATCCATCTCCGCTAAAGATAGGTAGCCTCATTTCATCTGCCATAGATCTTCTTAGGTTTCTTGACTGAGTATGTACTGAATTGTTGGTAACAGTGCTCTGAGTGCTCTGGTAACTTTGACCACTCTGGTTACTTAACGCTGCTAAAACAACAGGAGGAGTAATAGTACTTACTTCGACACTCGGCACAGTTCATGAAGTTTATGATTCTTCTCGACGAGGTTCTTCAGTCTTCTCTTCCCCTACCCCAACGGACCCTGAATACTCCTTGTTCAATAACTCTTCTTCCTCTCCACTGTAGAACCCTTAGTCCTGTGCCAGTGTCTCATGAGTCTTCTCAAACAGGTTCACCAAAGGAACCTCTATGAAGGTTCTCCCACTGTGCGTATGTCCAACATTTGTGTCATTGTCGTTGTCTGAGTTTTTGAACATTAGTTTTTCAATCCGACCAATTACTGTATCTTCAAGATGTTCTTCTCATGCAATAACATCTTGATTTTCAACTTCAAAAAGTGTAAAAATTTTCCTCTAGGTCCCTAAAAGAAATATCTCTCTGCTTGTCTATATGACTATATTATGTTGATAGAAAACTCAATAATGTACCCTCCAATGGTGCTATCAAACTAGTGATCTACTGCTCTTGACACGACGTTATCAACTCTCTTGACCTTTTTGATCAGTGTCAACATCCAAACCACAAGTGGTCTAGATCTGATTTCAAACTGGGTATCTGTTAATCTAGCTAACCACTCATATAGCTCCTTATGAATTCCTCCAAAGAAAATCTGGTGTATATCAGTAAAGATATACCTTCCCAACCAATCCGTTGTACTAATATTAG
Organism: Picea sitchensis; assembly: GCA_010110895.2. NCBI lineage: Eukaryota > Viridiplantae > Streptophyta > Pinopsida > Pinales > Pinaceae > Picea > Picea sitchensis. The sequence goes on from SNQJ01S0250019.1 coordinate 13,717, forward strand.
GGTTCTTGTTCTAGGCTTCATCGAAGTCATTTTCTTTTTCTTCTATCCACTTCTAAATCTCTGTCTTCAATGGAAACCACCTTGACATTCCCTTAAGAAGATCCTGGTCCCGGCAACGGAACCATTTGTTGGCACAGGGGTAGACCCAGGGTTCAACGCTAGCAGTGCACCAACAAGCCCTAACTATTGGCCCTTTCAACAACACCTTCAAAGAAGATGCAATCTCACCCGAAGTAGCAATAGGGGGTTGCAGTACACGGGTGTCTACAACCAGAGGAAATGAAGAGGGGATCTGGGAAACAACACACAACAATCTAGATATTCTTTACCACTCATAAGCTTACTTCACAAGTTATATCTCAGATCTAACACAACAATGCAATAACAGTAGAACATAAAACAAAGAACACAGCATCAACCACAGATAAAAACAAGATATACATGGTTCACCCTCTCCCTATGGATACATCCACAGAACTGTGTTTCTTGATATATTATATGAAAACATACAATTCTATTTACACACTTAGCTTGCAGATCTCTCTCTCTTTCTCTTCTTCTCTCCCCTCCCTGTGCACCCAGTTGCAAGGTTGATCTTCGCACCTAGTTGAAGATCTTACAATACAAGAATATTCTCACAACACAATACTCTCCTCACGCAACGACAATAATCATTCAACATCAACAACACAATCCACTTCGAATGACTTATTGACCATCATCTAGGTGTCAAAACCCTAGATCCCAAAACCCTAGGTGTCTAAAACCCTAGGTCAACTTGACCCGTGTTTTCAGGGCTTTGCCAACCTGTCTTTCCTTCTTTTCCGCGAGGTGCTCCAAAGAACTCGTTGATGGATTTTTCCGCTTGTTGAGTTGTCCACGATCCACCTTCTTTGTTGATCTATCTTCCTTGGTCTTCTCTTTCAACAGATAGTTTTCCCTTACTTTGCTCCTTCTTTGACCACTTCGACCCATTCTCAGTCCATGTGCCTTCCGCCCAGTTCGTACTTCGTCTTTTCTCTTCCTTTTTCTTCGATTTCTTCCTTAATCCATAACCAGATGCCAACAATGCCCAAATGAAGATGCCAACACATAAGACTTGGTGATATTCAAGTTACTCCCTTGAGATATTTGTTGCTTACCTCCAAGAAAGTAATGTCACTCCCACTTAAACAAGTAGTGACATCCAACTTATATATTTTTCCAACNACAATGCCCAAATGAAGATGCCAACACATAAGACTTGGTGATATTCAAGTTACTCCCTTGAGATATTTGTTGCTTACCTCCAAGAAAGTAATGTCACTCCCACTTAAACAAGTAGTGACATCCAACTTATATATTTTTCCAACAATTATACCCTCTTCAAAAATTGAGGCACCACGTACCAATTTTCATATTCATCTTTTGAATATTACACTAACCCATGCATATCTTTTGAATATTACACTAACCCATGCATAGTTATTTGACTTAATAAAATGAGATTCCTTCAAGCCTAGAGCATGCATGCCTCATTTTAGGAGTAATCCTTGTTCTTCCATCCATGAAATTATGCTCCAAACATATGTTCTCAACTACACTCCTAACCTATGGTTTTACTTACCCATCAAGTTCCACATAATAAAATGTTTTTGAAATCGACTTTGAATGTCAATCAATGTTTCCTTCTGAAACCCTCTTCTATCCACCCATTTTCCACTAAGCAACTCTTCATTTAATTAACTGGAGGTTAACTAGAAGTCGTCTTTGGTTGCTGGTGGTTTAACTGTCCAATACATAACTGTCCGGGACAAACAGTTTTAGTTTTCCTTGTATATATTTCTCCATTTGTAAAGCTTTATTGTTCATAAATAATATTTGAATCCTGGAGTTTTTATGGGCCTGTTACAGTGGTCTGAGAGCTGGGTTGAGTTTAAAAAAAAACTCCATTTATAGAAATAGAGTCAGGGTCGAATCCCTAGCCATGGCGTGATGAGGGAAACTAGTTATAGAAACAGTCTTCGACAAGCAAGGACTGTAACACCCAAGGACGCAACACCCAACTAACGAAAGGACCCGACTCTCCGCCGATTATATTAGACTATACGCCATTCCACCTTCGTCTATTTTACATGCCACTTTTTTATAACCCGGTTGATCGCAAGATATTGGACTCCTGTTACAGAGAGAAAGGGCGCAACAGAAGAGTGGAAGGCCGACTCCCACAGTTCTACATGTTGTAAGGTTTTCAACAGTTTTTTTCTCATAACCCATCCACCATTCAATATATATTTAAAAATCCCTGGTATATATATTGATCTTATTTAATAAATCGGTTGGCATCTTGAAATTAAAGCAGAATCTACAGAACTTTTATTTATTAAAAGGATACAACCATAATTTGAAATTTAACCATTCATAAATTTCCCTAATGGGAATTGTGCTCTCCTGTAAAGAAAATTATCAGGAGTGGTTCAGGAAAATAAAAAATACTCTTATTGATATGTGGGATGATATTTATGAAACCCAAGATGACAGCATAATGGTTCAGGAAAACCAAAAATACTCTTATTTTTAATGATATGTGGGATGATATTTATGAAACCCAAGATGACAGCAATAATAACATTGAGAATAATAATAAGAGTGAATACAAAAATGATTATGCTCTAATTGTTGCCTCTCTCGGTGAAGAGGTAAGCATGCATATAATTTCCTCTAAAACTACTTATTTTTTTTTAAATAAATTTAAAGATATTTATGATTCTTATTTAGAACTTGAGATTATTCAATTGTTAATGAAGTTTTTTAATTTAGAGATGAAGGATAATGATTCAATGAAATTGCAGAGAGAGAAAAAACTTTTGTGAGGAAGGAGAAACTTCCAAATGTTGAGACTCTGTGTCTTGCACCAATGATGAATCTACTAGACATGACACTAGTAGCAGAGGTCGTGGCAGAAAACAATTTAGAGGCGGGCGAGGTAAAAATTATCAAGGTGACAGACAACATTTTCAGCAACAACACAAGCACAAGCATATTCTACAATGCCATATATGTGGAAAAGCAGGTCATACTTCCAATAATTGCACAACTCCTTGGGAAAAGATTTGTGTCAAGAAAGAGGAAAAAAGACAGATAAGCAACTACCTAAAAATGTAAATGTTGTAATTTTTAAACCTGTGAAGTACAACAATGCATATAGATTCTTAAGCAAAACAGAAATTAACACAGAGATTTATACCAAAAACCCTCAACCGGGAAAACCTTTCTTATTTCATTATATCGAATTTCATCATTCACCATACAATATATACAATGTTTTTAGGTATTTCGTAGATACCAAAACCCTAATCCCTTAATCCAGGATTAATTTAGAAAACCGCTAAAAATAGCAAAATCCACTAAAAATAGCAAAAACTGCTAGATCGTCAGACGCAGTTGTCGAATCTGACGCACTCACACACACACACACATGCAAAGAATATAACACATACCCAACATTCTCTCACTTATTGTTTTCTTTGCATCCAGGGGTCCACAGGGTCCACAGGATTATATATAGTCAAAAATCCAGGGCAGCAATGCCCATTATTACTCTACACCAGGAGAACTTTTTTATGCTCACGGACTTTGTCAATGAATCTGCAACATTCTTCAAAGAGACAACATTTTCCAGTAACATCTTATTTTTCTCAACCATGTCTCTCACAAAGTGATATTGAACATCAATATGCTTTGTCTTCGAATGATAAGATGGGTTCTTTGCCAGGAAGATTGCACTCTGACTATCACAATCTAATCTCACTGCTTGTTGTACCAACCCAATACCTGAACACAATCTCTGTAACCATATTGCTTCCTTTATTGCATGAGTGGTTGCCATGTATTCAGCTTCTGTAGTTGAGAGTGCCACTACAGCCTGTCTTTTGTTCATCCAACTGATTGCTCCTCCAAATAGGTTAAACACATACCCACTTGTAGATCTTCTTCGATCTAGATCTCCAACCCAGTCTGCATCAACAAATCCATGTAAGTCCACCAATCTATCCAATCTTGGTCTTCCTTGGTAGCACAATCCATAATTGGTAGTGCCACGTAAATACCTGAAGACCCTATTTATTGTTGTCCAATGCTCCTTCCCTGGTTTTGACATATACTTGCTCAAAACTCCCACTGC
>SNQJ01S0250020.1:0-12894 GCA_010110895.2 Picea sitchensis
ATACTTCATGGGGTATAAACATGGCTGAAATAAAGGACCTCTGAATCAGGAAGATAATCAGGCTCCACAACCAATAGTGAGTTGGGTTAGGCGGGGAGCATTTTGGATCCAGTTTCTTTGGACTTGGATCTCGGTTCAGATACACTTTCGGGGGAACCTTCAGACCTATTGATAAAATAGAATGAAGTGGCCCTTTACTCACATGTTTGGGACCTTAGATGCCTGGTGGGGTTACGAGAGCTGGCTAGGGGCGACTATAGCCTCTCTACGGTCCTAGACACATTGGTTCTGGATTTACATGAACTTCAGGAGACGAAAGATTTGTTAAATTACAAAGGGAAATAAATCATAGGATCTGTGCCTCCCGAGGATTCTAGTACTTTATAGTGTTCAAAGTCAGACCCTCCTTCTATGGGTGCAAAGGGTTTTGTCTAGTCGAAGGGTTTAGGCTATGAATTATCACCCATTAAAACATGAAGTGCTTGCAAACGTGCAGAGTTATGTATTAAGTAATAGGTTTCGTTCTCTTCTTTTGATTATGAACTTGGGGCGCTTAGAGGCATTAAATCCCTAGCATGCCTTAGGTCATGATCTTGTTGTCTCTCGGCATAAGGGGAGTGGGCGGTTCCCATAAACTTGCCTCGGTTCGTCGTCTTATTCTTCAACTTCAACCAAAGATTATTTTCTTTCAAGAGATCTTAGTAGATGAGGTTATAGCTCGTTATTTCCTCTCACGAATCAATCCTGATTGGCATTCGAAAGTTGTTAGTTCGGCTGGTAGGTCGAGGGGTCTTTTACTTTCTTGGGACCCCGAAAAATTTGAATTAATCCCTTATATTTGTTGTGGTGAGCTACTGTTGGCAGGTTTCAGTTTCGAGCTAAAGGTGCAACTTTCATTTATCAATGTCTACGGACCGTGTACTGACAGGAAATCATTCTGGAAAAAGGTAAAAGATAGATATTTTGTTTCCCAACAGAACTTAATTGTAGCAAGTGACTTCAATTTCACCTTATCGGAAGGAGAGATTTGGGGCTTTAGTGGTCACTCAGACCCTTTGGCTTCTTTCATAAAGGTTATTTTCATAGATGGTGGGTTGGCGAACATACTATCAGATGTCTTGGTACCTACGTGGCAGAATGGTCATAAGGGAGAGGATAGCATTCTAAAATTCTTAGATAGACATTTTGTCTCGACTGAACTGCTTGGGAAATTGTCAAGGTATCGGGCCTGGGTGGCGCAGCCATTTGTATCGGACCATGCACCTATCATCCTACAACTTGATGGCATCTATCAACAGAAAATCTACCCTTTTAAACAAAATCCCAATTGGCTATGGGAGGAAGAGTTTTCTCGTATTGTTATGCATATCTAGAAGGACCCAAAGTTTCTTCAAGAGAGGGGTCCCCAAAGACATTTGGTATGGAAGATTAAATGTTTAAAATTGGAAATAGAGTGTTGGAGTAGAAATTTTAAAAAACAAATGACTCAAAAATTGGATGCTTTAGAGGAGGATCTACAGACCTTGTATCAAGCTACACTTGCAGATTGGAAGAATGTGGGTATATTTGACATGATAAAACAAAAGGAAAATGAGAGGCTTAATTTACTCAAGGCAGAGGAAGATTCTTGGTGAAAAAAAAGTCGAGTTGTTTGGTTAAAGTCCAGGGATCGCAATACCAAGTTTTTTCATCACTATGCAAGTGATAAAAAAAAACGCAAATAGATATGGGATTTACATTTAGAGGAGAGATTAAAACTATCAGGTCAACATGATTTAAAGGAGGAAGCAGTCAATGTTTTTAAACAGTTTGGCACGATAGAAGATATCCTTAATGAAGAATAGAAATCATTCACCAATATTTACCCATCGTTGGTGTCGGAGGCAGATGCTTGTTGTCCCTTGACCAAGTTTTGAGGGATATTGATCAAGTTGACATATTTTGGGACTTCAATAACCTGTCGAAGGAGGAGCGCAAGATGAAGCAGATATCACGGGATCTTGGCCCCTTTTTGGGTCCTTTTTTGGATTTGGGAATATGTAACGGGAATGGGATGTCATCCCATGGGTTTACCCATGTTTAGGCCTATTTTGTATGTATAAATACGTAGCTAGGCATTGTAAGAAGAACCAGACCTAGAGATTGATAGGTTGATGAGGTAAGTGCGAGATATATGTGATTGAAGGATTGTAAGTGCTTTGTGTCTGTGTGAGACTTGAAGAGATAAGTGCAAGTCATTGTAAGAAGTTGTGGAAGACTGTGTGCTTGGATCTATTCAGGGAAGGAGTATCTAGTGAGCTACGCAGATCTCCTGTCCTAGGTGGAGTAGGGTTTTGATGGATCTGTGCTTGTAATCGATTGACTGAAGACAATAAAGAAGAATATTTGGTGGATGTAGCCCTAGGGTAGGTGTGAACCACGTAAACATTGTGTTGTTCTTCTTTGTGCTTTGCCTTGATGTGTTTATGTCTTATCTTGCTAAGTGCTTTTATAGAGATAGATAAATCTGCTTATGCTTAGTGCTAATGATGTGTAAGAATGTTATATATGACCTAAATGAATGGGCTTAGTGCTTGATCTGCTAGATCTACCTCTCTATTTATGAAAAGTGTTTACATACATCAGATCTGAGTGAATGATGTGATTCTCTATTCTATCCACGTAGTAGAATAGTGGTCAAATATTGATGAACTCTCAGTGTTAAGTGCTATGTCAAGTATTATAATCACAAATTTGTTTCCCAGCTAAGGTTGTATACACCGAAGTCCTGGAACCACCCCTGCATCTACCTCAGGTGAGACTTCATCTTCTTCGCAGGTGTTGTCGAAAGGGTCGGTAGTTAGGGTTTTGTTGGTGTATTGTTGTAGCATTGAACCCTGGGTCTATCCCTGTGCCAACAAATGGTTCCATTGCCAGGACCTGAAACTGTGATTTCTAGGAACTGAGAAAGAAGAATCTTTGTGAAAAGATCTGACCTTAAACTATGATTGATGGGAACTGAGAAAGAAGAAGCTTTGTGCAAAGATCCATCCTGAAACTGTGAAAGATCTATGCATAGATTTGTTGCCCTAGTGCACAACATTCTACTTGCCCTGAGAAGCTCTGTGCTAAGGAAAATAAGTCTGATCTGAAGAAAAGAGGTAAGATCTGGAAGCTTTGTGCCCTAAGAAAGGAAAAAGTGAGAATTATTGATTAAAAAGAGGTAAGATCTATAAGATATGTGCTCTAATAAAGGTAAGAATAGTGAAAAGTTTTAGATCTGAAAGATTTGAACTCTATAGAAGTAAGATTAGTGGAAATTTTTATTTCTAGAGTATGGATATAGGTATGCTTAATAGATTTTGTCCTAGCTTGAAAACTAGGGAACTAATTGTTATAACCCTAATTTGCACTGGACATGCATACCTAGCATCAGGCCATCTCACTTGCCATTTTTTCCAAGACACCATTGAACAAATCTTCTAAAAAAAAACCTTTTGAATATGTATGCACCCTGCACCACTGTTTCTCACGTGTATACACTAGCTGACCCATTACAACCCGCATATACTAACAAAAGCACAAAAAATAGAAAGTTGCAGACAGAATACAAATTTTCGGGTAAATTGCCTAAACCGTTTGACCACCCATATTCGGTCACTCAATCGAATAACTACCCTCTTTTAGCCTATAAAATAAGAGGTAGGGGTCCCATTCAAAAACAAGAAAATAAGAGCAAAGAAACTCTACCCATTTTTGTATTCCCCTTGCCCGAATATTTTGCAACCATTTTGTGAGAACTTAAGAGGAGAAGCATGTGTGGAAGCGGTTGGTGCATAGTTGAAGAGGATCCCAAGACCATATTTGAGGAGCAGTATCCCAGCTCACCATTGTAAGTGACTTTTGTGAGATTAATAAAAAGAATTACTTTTCCCGTCCCGCCATATGAGGTGTTCAATATTCAGTTTTGATTTATATTTTATTAGAACATCTAACCCACTAATCCATATATAAGATGCATGTTTGTATTTCTTTGTTTATCTATTTATGAATGCAGGTTGGATTTGGAGTAGACTTGCAGTCAAGGAGCAAACGAACGCAAAAGGATCGACACCAAACGCGGAGTTCAAGGTAGAGTTATCAGATCCTTTTATTCTTGTGTTTTATGCATGAATGTGGGGTTTATGTCGGGATATTAGTAAAAAGTAGGAGACTTTAGATGGTTATTTTGCATGCATTACAGAACCCTTAGTGTTAGTCCGTAGGGGTTTTTCCCACCCACATCACTAATAGATGAAAGAAGTTTTGATATGAATAGATCTGATAAGAATAGTGAAAGATATGTTATACCTATGCATAGAAAGAATGTTTGGACTAAAAAATGGGTGCAGGATCCTAGAAAGAATGTTTTGCAGGTTAGCTACCATGATCCTGGTGTGCAGTACAGAAAAGTTTGGGGATCATTTAAAATAAAGAGAGGATTAACCCTCAGTTACAGTTGCAGAAGACCGGGACATATTGCTAAGGAATGCCTTGGAAGAAGACCTAGTTGTCTTTTTTGCAAAGCTATGGACCACGAAGTATTGGATTGTCCTAGAATGATTGCTAAGATTGAAGAAATGAAGATGATACAAAAGAACCTCGGGAAGATCCAAAAACTAAGGTTATGGAAGAACCCAGGAAAGAATCAGAGAAAGTATTGCTACAGATGAAAGAAACCCTAAATGACCACCGACATGTTAGATTATCAGAGATCTTCAAAGAAAAAGAATGTATTGAAGCAATAATAGGAGACTTCAACATCGACTGTGTCCTAGATGAGGAAACATAGGTGAATATCATGACAAAAAGAACTTGGGAACATTTAGGAAAGCCTTCTATGACTCATTCCCTGGGAGGAATAGGGTTATTTAGAGGAAAGTTGATAAACATGTGTGGGAGGCTCGCTCAGATACATATGAATGCAAATGGTACTTTGATAGAAGAAGATTTTGAGATTATTAAATTTACTGAGGACAGTACCCCATTTACCATGTTACTAGGAAAACCTTGGATTGAAAGAGATCAAGCCAGAAGGCAAGAAGAAGAAGAATTTTTGGAACAGAAGAAACAAGAGTTAAGAGATTTCATGACTAGAAGGATTGCACACTTGATCGAAGAATAGGAGAATAGATCGAAGTTATTTAACACAAAATACCTAGATGTCAAAGTTGCAAGAACATCAGAGGACCCATAGAGATTGAAGTACCCACCCCAGATAATGGAGAAGTATTTCCCTTGAATCCTAGGAGAGAATCTCAACAACGCGAAGTGACTATGTCCAAAGAAGATAAAAATCATAATGGAAAAAGGCATACCGAGATGAAACTCACTGTAAAGAAGGATAGAAAACTAAGTAAGAAGAGAGCTAAGATTTAAAAGTTACAGAAGGTTCCAGAGGGAACTACGAAGAAGGAAAATTTGCAAAATTGGAGCTTCGTTGGGATATCAGAACATCGACACATGGCACTTCGCCATGGTGAAGCAATATAGTTGTTGGGGACATTATAACCATTTGAGAGACACCCCGGACGGATAGAAAGGCATTTAATGTTTGCCACCAGACTGTTAGACCATGCCATAATGGACAGAACAAATTTAATGAAGGCCTCATACCCATTGCAATTGAACCGTTGTCGAGTTACCTATTTATCCCGTCACGCCATGCACCGAGAACACTTTTACCAATTGAGAATTTGAGCCTACATACTAAGTCAAGTTTATACAATGATCATCACACTTTTGTCGTCTATTTTGTTGCAGTGTCTGAGTTAATCTTGAACCTAATATCGTTAATCCCGAGCGCGTATGTCCGACGAGCTCACCGGAATTGAAGAATCAGTGACAGAAGTACTCCTCGACTTGATGACTGAAAGAGTCATGTCAGAGAGAGGAGTATTTATAGGTGTGCAGGCTTCATCCACAAGAATAGTACAAGCATCTATGTCAATTGCTTGTGCAGTCGGACCATCATGGACATCCGATGAAAAGCGAACCAAACACAGGGATGACTTGGTGAATGCTAAATTGATCTCGAGTATCTTACCCACCTACCTACCACCTCTGAGAAGCGCAATAACTCGAGACATCATACATAGAGATTTTGAGTACGCCTTGGTCACTACGTACCTCCTGAAAGGGATACACGCAGTTCGAGAAGACCAAGATAAGATTGTAGCGTTGAAGTTTAGAGACTTCAACCTCGGAAATAGAAAGGTTTATAACATGATCGCCCCACATATGTACCTAACTAGAACAAAAGGAAAGAATTTGAAGATCATCCCTCAGTCATGGACCCATAACCTCATGCAGTCCACCCTGCTCAATGTCCTAAATATTCCTCACTTCGAATGACACCAGGAGGTGAATGCATGTGTCAAGATATTGTTGTCTTGTTACCATGGTGGTTATTTGTGGCTAAACCACTGGATAATAGTTGATCTGACGTTGATCAATCGGATCACAGGGTTGAGTATGCAAGGCCCTGATCCACAGGATTTTTACCCCGGAAAAAACATGGATCGCCCTCTAGCATAAAGGATAAAGGAAACTTATGGTGATGTCGAGAAGGGAACACAAGGCTACAAGGTAGCTTCTATCCAGAGTGGTGCAGTGCACCTTGCCTATCAATTGATTGCAGGGAAGTTAGTATGGAAGAACCGACCCACCCAAGTCACTGGTTTTGTAGTCGACCTCGTAGGGAAGTGCACAGAAGGACTTCATATGAATTGGGAGAAGTACCTGGTGAACCAATTAGAAATCGACTGCAGAGAAGCCCAAGATCAAGGATATGAATTTCATTTCAGCTAGCTATTGATCCTGATTGCTTTTATTTCCTGGGAGATGCGGGAAGGTGCAACCTTCCCGGACATCCAGGCCTTTGAGCCACTGGCCGCGAAGTTTAGTACACTGTGGTACTCGAGCGACATGAATAAGAAATGGCAGTAAAATGTCGTGTTCCATGCATATTACAACCAGCTGAAGATAACCATCTAGTCTGAGCCTTGTATGACTCTAAATACTTTACACAGGTTCCGACTTTTTATGAAGTTCAGCGCAAACCGACATTTTATTTACATCATATTGCGCACTGACGAACACACGCAACAGCTGCAGTCATACTACAAGCTGGCAGAAGAAGATCTAAAAGAGATCACTAAGGAATGGTCGGCGGACCTCCTTGTTCCAGCAGATCCTGCGGAGATATCTGATATAGACAGTCCAAAAACTACACAAGATACACCCGGACCTAGCCAGACAAAGAAGACCAAAGAATTACACGATTTAAGAAGTTCCTTAGTGAATACTGCTTCTGTATCACTAGAGCAAGGGGGTGATGGTGAAGAGATCAATGGCGCAAAAGCTAAATAGAAGAAAGGCGAAGTAACACCTCCCAGAGACGAGGAGGACCCCTTGAAGAAAAGGAAGGTTTCCCCTCTGAAGCCTTCTTCCCAGAAGAAATTGAAAGCCCCTATGACTAAAATGCAAACTACCCTCACCTCAGATTATTTTGACTTCATCGTAACAGAACTAAACAATGCCTCGTTGGAGATAGTGAAGCAGCAAGATGCTAAGAAAGAGGAGATATACAATCGAATTAAGGATGAGCTCCAAGGGGTGCAGCAGGCACTACAGTCCAGCCGCATAGTTTCCACTGTGCCTCTACCATTGGGAACACCCGAACTAGGAGATGAGCCAGCTCTACTCTTTCGGCTCACTGATACAGTCAAATTTCACCTTCAACGAGCCCAAGAGGAAACAAAACAAGCCACCCAGGCTTTGAAACAAGTATAGGGAGTCCTTGCAGAGCAACGCAGTGTTGTAGAACAGGAAAAGCTTGCTCTCCAAGCGAAGTTTGATGAAGAAAAAGACCATCTACAGCAAGAAAAGGAACAGTTTCTCGCAGAGCAACTCGAAGTGAAGGAAATAGTCAACAGAGCACTTCACTTTGTGATAGTCATAGAAGTAAAGGCCGAAGAACAAGTTCCACATCAAGTTGTGCAACTTGAAGAAGTGATCCAACAGCTACAACAACACATAGGAGATTTGGAGCTACGCGCAGTACCCAAGACCCCTCAAGATATAAGAGACCAAAGGGAAGAAACCACCAGGAGCACAGTTAACAGACTGAAATCCCTTTCCCTAGAATGCAAGCAGTTGAGTAACTGTAGCTCCCAAACATATGAGAACCTCACCGAGAATCCATAGTTGTAGGCACTGGAGTCACAGCTCCAGGAAGCGAAGCAGCACGCAGACACACTACAGGCGCAGCTGAAAGCCCTGTCAGCCATAGAAAGAATGAAGCAGTCTCAAGAGAAGCGCACTGCCCAGCAGTAGATCCATACGATTCAAAGTAGATTTATGGAAGTAACTCAACAGATCCAACTAGTACAAGATAAGGCATGCCAATTGTTCATAGAGGTTGAAAGTCGAGGAGTCGAGCTAGAGCAGGTTGTCACTACAGAAGAACAACACCTAGAAGGGCCTATGAACGACGCAGTAATCTAGGAGTTCACCGAACAAGAGGTTGTAGCACAGTAGCAAGTCGGAGCAGCTCGAGCCAATCTCGAAACTTTCAAAGAAGAACTAGTCAGACCAGAGTGACTCGGGACGAGTCACAGGTGAGTGTTGGGGGCATGTTGGCCCTTGACCAAGTTTTGAGGGATATTGATCAAGTTGACCTATTTTGGGACTTCAACAGCCTGTCAAAGGAGGAGCGCAAGACGAAGCAGAGGTCACGAGATCTCGGCCCCTTTTTGGGTCCTTTTTGGGATTTGGGAATATGTAATGGGAATGGGATGTCATCCCATGGGTTTATCCATGTTTAGGCCTATTTTGTATGTATAAATAAGTAGCTAGGAATTGTAAGAAGAACTGGACCTAGAGACTGATAGGTTGATGAGATAAGTGCGAGATCTATGTGTTTGAAGGATTGTAAGTGCTCTGTGCATGTGTGAGACTTGCAGAGCTAAGTGCAAGTCATTGTAAGAAGTTGTGGAAGACTATGTGCTTGGATCTACTTGAGGAAGGAGGATCTAGCAAGCTGCGTAGATTTCTTATCCTAGGCGAAGTAGGGTTTTGATGGCTCTGTGCTTATAATCGATTGACTAAAGACAATAAATAAGAAGAGTTGGTGGACATAGCCCCAGGGTGGGGGTGAACCACGTAAACACTGTGTTGTTCTACTTTGTGCTTTGCCTTGATGTGTTTATGTCTTCTCTTACTAAGTGATTTGATAGAGATAGATAAATCTGCTTATGCTTAGTGCTAATGATGTGTAATAATGTTAGATCTGACCTAAATGAATGGGCTTAGTTCTTGATTTTCTAGATCTACCTCTCTATTTATGACAAGTGTTTACATACATCAGATCTGAGTGAATGAAGCGATGCTCTGTTCTATCCGCGCAGTATAATAGTGGTTGAATATTGATGAACTCTCGGTGCTAAGTTCTTTGTCGAGTATTATAATCACAGATCTGTGTCCCAACTAAGGTTGCAGACACCAGAGTCCTGCAACCACCCCTACCTCTACCTCAGGTGAGACTTCATCTGCTTCACAAGTGTTTCCGAAAGGGTCGGTAGTTAGGGTTTTGTTGGTGCATTGTTGTAGCGTTGAACCCTGGGTTTTCCCCTGTTCCAACAATGCGATTTTGATGGAACAACCATGGAAGTTGGAGGACCTTATGAATATTTTAAAGGCCTTTGCTAGAGATAAAAGTATGGGACCGGATGGCTGGACAGTGGATTTTTTCATCTATTTTTCGACCTGGTGGGAGAGGATCTTCTCAGCATCGTGGAGGAGTCTAGGTATAAGGGTGAAGTTATAAAAGCCTTAAACACCACCTTCATAGTTTTAATTCCAAAATCTAATAAGCCTTCATCTTTTGGCAACGTTGGGCCTATCTACCTTTGTAACTTATGTTACAAAATCATTGCTAAATTGTTGACAAACATATTAAGGCCTATACTGTCCAAAGTTCTGGTTGAAGAAAAATTGGGATTTTTACAAGGAAGACAGATCCTCGATGCGGTGGGGATGGCACAAGAATGCCTCCACAACATCAAACAAGAAAACCAAAGGTCTTTAATTCTAAATCTTGATTTAAGGAAATCTTATGATCTTATTAATTGGGATTTTATGAGGATGATTCTCATCAAATCGGGCTTTAGTATAGCTACTACAAGATGGATCATGAGTTGTGTCACATCTCTCTCTTATTTAGTCTTAATTAGTGGTGAATCTTTTGCCTTCTTTCAAAGGGGTAAGGGCCTTAGACAGGGCTTCCCTCTATCCCCGCTTCTCTTTATTTTGGTTATGGAAAGTTTGATTATACTCATCAGAAAGGAAAAAGAAGTCGATACTCTGACAGGCATAAAGGTTTCAAGAATCACCAAGATCCTTCATCTCCTCTTTGTGGATGATGTGTTGATCATGTCAAGAGCCAACGTTGATGAATGGGTAGTGATATCTGACATCCTAAAAAAATTTCAAAAGGCCACGGGACTTCAGATTAATGAAGGGAAATCAAACTTCCACTCGACGGGACTGGTTGAGGTAGATTTTTTTCCTTATAAAGAGCTCTTTCCTTTTTTATTTGAGCCCATAGACATGGGTTTCAAGTATCTAGAATTTTATCTAAATCAAAATTGATACAAAGAAGAAGAATGGTGTTGGTTACTAAAAAAGTTTGAAAAAAGAGTAGGCCATTGGTGTAATTGATGGCTCACAATCGACGATCACTTAGTTCTTATAAAGGTAGTTTTTATGAGCCAAACGGTCTACTAGATGTCATTGGTTGCGGTCCCGACTTCAGTCCTCAGAAAATTGAGATAGATCATCTATTCCTTTCTGTGGTCGGGGTGTAAGGAGAAGAAACGTTTACACCTTTGCAATTGGGAAAGCATAGCCAAGCCAAAGAAAGCAGGAGGTTGAGGGATTAAGAATTTGGTATGTTTCAATAAAGCATTCTTGACAAAAACGTTGTGGCAGGGGTTATATACAGAAGGGATTTGACAGAAAGTCTTAAAAGATAAATATTTTCCACATGTATCGGTTTCTAGGTGGTTTAGATTGGAGATTAGAGCTTAGGGAGATTCTTCTCCAATTTGGAAAAACCTTTTAAAATCTAAGCCACTTTTAGATCATTGGCTTTGTTGGAAGGTGGGTAGTGAGGTCTCTATACAAGTTTGTAGGGATCATATGATGGGTTTAGGCTAGCATTATTTTTTGTCACCAGCACTAATGACTGCCCTAAAGAATAAGGGGATAATTTTCCTTTATCAAGCAAAGAATGCTTCCCTGATTACTCCTCCAATCTCGTAATGGAAAGCTCCAAATGAGCTTGGTTTATTCGACGACCTTGCTATAGAATGGGAACTGTACAGAAGGGTGGTAGATAGCACGTGTATTCTCTTAGTAACATCAGAGGATGAGTTAAGGTGGTCGAGCAGTGATGGATCCAGTTTTCCAACGATCAAAAATTTATATAGGGCGTTGGCCGAAGTTATGTGGACTCGAGTGACTCGGGGCTAGGTAAATAAGCCATGGAAATGGAAATTGGTGCTTAAAGTGAAATTGTTTTGTTGGTTGCTCCTAAAAAACAAAGTTCTTTCTTGGGATGTTATGTTAGCCCGAGGCTGGGAAGGCCCGAGCATTTGCATCTTGTGTAGATGTAATCAAGAATCTGTTTTTCATTTGTTTGTTTCTTGTCCTTTTACTCGACAAGTCTAGTTGTTTTTAGTAGGATTCCTGAAGACAAAGCTGACCTGGGGAGGACAATCGGTTGATGAGTGTCTCACCTCATTCGATGATCAACATCATTCCATTATTACTCTTCCATCATTTGTGTGTTGGTGCATTTGACTAGAAAGGAACAACCTTCTCTTTGATTCTAGAACGACTATTCCACAGGTGGTAGCAACAAAGGTGATGATGAGTGTCAACGCTAGAAAGGATATTCAAGTGATTTTCTTAACAGGAAAAAAACAAATGGTGTAGGTATTTGATAGGACTAGAAAAAATATAAATGAAATAAAGACTAAGTACTTAGGGTTAAATTTCTTGGTTTGTGTGAGAGACTAATGCAAAACCAAAAACCGTTTAAAATAGTCCCTACTGCCTAAAGGAAGGGACTAATAATAACAATCACGTCCATAGTTAAAATAAGCTTATAATAAACCAAGTACCATCCAATAGATACGTATATCCCAGAAATATCCAAAATGACTAGTAGTGTCCAACGAGGCCCTTTCCCTAGCCCATACAACCATATATATGAAATGAATCCTTTAAGCATGAAAATGCATTCAACAAGATTAGGATAAATAACATACATAGTTGAAAAAATGCAGATCACTCCTACATCTAACTCTCCAACCACATTTGGTAATTGAGTTTTAGAAATCTGCTACCATATTTTGTCCTATTGAGTTCTAGAAATCTACTACCATATTTTGTCCTAGAAACATTTGTCATTTTGTGTTTTTGTGGTTGACTTCCCATATTTTATGAAGTATGTGGCACCACCTTGGATTTTGCAGGTGTCGTCTTGCGCCACCATTCCCTATTATCCTACAAAGTGGAGTGGCTAATAGGTTTTTATTTTGGTGCATTATATCATGTACACGTATGCAATAACTATCATTTTAGGAGTGCATTAAACATACACATATTTGGGCTGCATTATATCATGTATATGTATGCGATAACTATCATTATATAATTACTTTGAGAAAAATGACTTACCATATTCCCAAATTGATTTCACAAGGAAGAAAATTTGATTTTAAAAAACCATTTATAATTAATTGGATTATGCCAGACATAATTTTGATGGTTAATTTGACCAAATGAAGATGCAAAATAATCCATATG
>SNQJ01S0250024.1:6639-19533 GCA_010110895.2 Picea sitchensis
ATGGGTGAGGAGGGAGTGACAAAACTGGTGTGAGATTTATTAGAGGGAGGGGGAGGGAAATTATGAGAATCACTGCCCCTCCACTTTGGTTTAAAAATGTATTTTTTTTTTGCCAGTTTTTTGTTTTTAATTTGATGTTTTGTGTTTTATTTTTTTATTTTTTATTGTTTTTATTTTTTAATTCATTTTAGTTTTGTTTTTTGTTTGTTTTTTTTTAATAATTTGTAGTTTAGTTTTTGTTTTCTTCCAAATTTCATTTTTGGGGTGTTTATGGTGTCTTCAGGTCTTTTTTATTCTTTTTTCCTCTTTTATTTTGTTTTTGCATTTTTTGATGTTTTTATTTTAATTTATTTTTCTTTTGGGGGGTGGTGGGTTTAATTTTTTTCAATTTTTTTCCAAGTTTTAAATTTTTACTTTTAAAAAAAATTCAAAAAAAAAATTGGGTTATGAATTTTTTTAAAGTGTTTTTTTTTTTAATTTTCTATTTATTTATTTTTGAATGTAAATTTAAAATTAAAACAATAATAATTAATTAATAGATTTTCAAGTAACGATTTAGGCGCTGATTTTTTGTTTTTTTAACTATGATGCTTAGTTTTCAAGTCCATGGTTTGAATCAAGTCATAATTTTAACTCCAAAAACAAACTAGTGCTACTGGAAGCATCACTTTTCAATTAAAGGTTCATTTTTAAGGTTTTTATCAGATTGTTAAGACCACGATTTCAAACAAGTTAAAATTTCAACCACCCCTCCAAAAAGGGTGTTACCGATAGTGCCACCTTTTGATTCAGGGGTAAAAATAGCCACTAAATGTGACCTCTAAAAAAGAGAACTCCAGAGAGTTCTCGTTAAGTTGCTAACTTCATTTTTTATGAGGCAATGCATCTTTGGGGGGCATATCTACATTATCTTTGTAAACCTTTTGGGGGGTATATCTGCGTTAACCAGTTTTGGTTAGTTTCAAGGTTTGACTAAGATGTTTCTAGTGAGTTTGAGGTCATATGATAGTGGAAATGGGATATAAATGGAGGTTATGCATGCCAATAGTGATGTATTTCTGGATGAATTTTGAAAATGTCGCAAGTGAGAAATTTTGATCTAATAACAAACATTCTATAAGGCGTTTTTATCTTGGGTACCTCGATTTCTGCGTTGGGGAAAATGTTATAAAAGGTGAACCACTTAGAAAAATAAGATCGCAAAGCAATAAAATAAAACAAATGCGGAGATAAAACACAGAAGATACACAATACAATAAAGACACATATATACGTGGTTCATCCAGTGTGGGCTATGTCCACTAGAGAAATTGCTAGGTCCTTCCTTTATTATTATCTAGCAAATGAAGGGATACAACCTATAACACACCCACTGTAACTTCCGCTTCTTTCTCTCACACTCTCCTCTCTCAGAATCCAATATTCACATTGATCCATAGCCGCAATACATTTCCTTCATAAAAGAGGGTTTCCTTCTAGGGAAAAAAAACCTAACATAACTTCTACCGTCAGATCTGTGACCTTATAATGAACGGTCTAGATTTACAATGAAATTACAATATAGATTTACAAGGCAATTTTTCCTTTGAGGGCTTCACCCTCGAACCCTGTAGAGGCGGTAACCTCCCTCTCCACTCCCCCGCGTGGAGGAGTGTACATTATTCCGGCATGTAAAGTCTTTATGGGGTATAAACATGACTGAAAACAAAGACCTCTGAATCGAGAAGATAATTAGGCTCCACAACCAACAATCTCCCACTTGGAGACTGATCTCAACAAATCCACCACTGTTGTATCTACTGGACTATGAACCTTCTTGGACCTGGAAAGTTTATCATCTTCATCTTCATGCTTGAAGACCAACTGAAACTGAGCAGGAACTCAATTTCTCCCTGGTTACTACCTTAGTTAACATGTCTGTAGGATTCTCGCTAGTGTTTATCTTTTCCAACTTCAAATGTCCATCTTCCAACACAGATCATATGAAATGGTACTTGAGCTGTATATGCTTAGTCTTCGAATGGAAGGCTGAGTTCTTTGCAAGATGAATGACACTCTCACTGTCAAAATACAATCTGTTGTTCTCTTGCTTCTTTCCCAATTCCTCCATAAACCTCTATAACCAAATCATCTCTTTACTAGCTTCTGTAGCAACAACATACTCTGCCTTTGTAGTTGAAAGTGCAACAACCTTTTACAGTTTCGAAATCCAACTTACTGTTATTCTACCTATAGTAAAAACATACCCTGTGGTGCTCCTCCTGCTTCTTTATCACCTGCCATATCTTAATCAACATATCCCTGTAGAATGGTGTCTGAACTACCAAAACATAATGCATGAGTAGAAGTACCTATCAAATACTTGAGAATCCACTTTACTTCCTCCCAATGTTCTTTACATGGATTGTTCATATACCTGCTCACAACTCCCACTGCATGTGCAATATATGGTCTTCTGCAAACCATCACATACATCAAGCTACCAACAATTGATAAATAAGGGACCCTGGACATGTATTGTATCTCCTCGTGTGTCTTGGGACACATTTCCTTAGTTAATTTGAAATGGATGGCCAAAGGTGTACTAACTAGTTTTGCATTCTGCATTCTAAAAGGTGTACTAACTAGTTTTTGCATTCTCGCATTCTAAACCCTCTCCAACACCTTCTATGTACTCACCTTGAGACAATGTTAATTTTCAAGCTGCGATTTTTCCTGTCTCTTGTTATTATCATACCAAGGATTTTCTTTGCAACACCCAAATCCTTCATCGCAAATGAATTTGCTAATTTCTTCTTGAGCACATTTATATCCTACATATTAGACCCTGCCCATCTACATACAATAGAAAGATAATATAGCTTCCATTTTCTAGCCTTTTAAAATAAACACAGTGATCATAATGACATCTACTATAACCTTGTTCTTTCATAAACCTGTCAAACTTCAAATACCACTGCCTTGGAGCTTGCTTTAGGCCATACAAGATTTTCTTCAACCTGCGTACCAAATTCTCCTTCCCTTTGACCTCATACCCCTGTGGATGCTGCATATAAATCTCTTCCTCCAAATCCCCATGGAGAAAAGTTGTTTTTACATCTAACTGTTCAATATGCAAATATTATACTACCACAAGGCTTAAAATAGTCCTAATTGAAGTCATTTTAATAACAGGAGAAAATGTTTCATCAAAATATATACCTTTCTTTTGTGCAAACCCCTTTACAACAAGTCTAGCCTTGTACCACCTTTTGCCTCCATATTCTTCCTTCAACTTGTAAACCCATTTATTATGTAATGCTCTTTTTCTTGCAAGGAACTGAACCAAATCCCAAGTCTGGTTATTTACTAAGGAATCCATTTCCTCTTTCATGCCTTGCTGCCACTTCTTTTTAGTGCCTACCTGCATTGCCTCTTCATAACATTCTGGTTCACTGGAATCAATCAACAATAAATAATACAATAAAGGAGAGTATCGTTCAAGGGGTCTACTTAACCTAGTAGATCTTCTAACACCACTTATAGGAGTTTGAGGTACCTGCTTCTCCTGTTGTTGTACATTTGGATTTTTTGGTACCTTTGGAATTTATTTTTCAGTGATCTCATCAAGCACTGTGTATTTTAGTTTTTATTTTTCCTGTTTCTTTCCCTGCAACTGATCTTTGTACATGACCTTCTCATTCAATATGACATCTCTACTCCTAATGATTTTTTTATTTTCATAATCCCATAAGAGATAACCAAAATCATTAACACCATATCCAATAAAGGTACACTTCTTGGATCTTGCCTCAAGCTTTGTTCTATTTTCTTTATCATTATGGACAAATGATTCACAACTGAAAGTGTTCAAAAATGAATAGTTTACATTTTTACCTGTCCATGCCTCCTCTGGAATTCTACCATCCAAAGAACTTGAAGGTCCTCTGTTTATTAAGTAAACAAAATTATCTACAACATCTTCCCATAACTGTAAGGGAAAACCAGCATGCAATCTCATACTCCTTGCACGCTCCATGATTGTCCTGTTCATCCTTTCTGACACACCATTTTCTTGTGGTGTTCTTGGAATTGTCTTCTCTCTATGAATCCCATGGTATGAACAATAATCATCAGATTCCTTGCTGCAATATTCACCTCCATTGTCTGATCTGAGACACTTCAACCTTTTTCCTGTCTCATTCTCAACCAAAGCTTTCCATTTCTTAAAAGTATCAAAATCATCATATTTTTGTTGAATGCAATAAACCCAAGTTTTTTTAGTTGCATCATCAATAAAAGTAACATAATAACGAGAGCCACCAAGAGATGATACTCGAGTTGGTCCCCATACATATGTATGAACAAACTCCAACCTTTGATTCTTCTTTTCTTTTCTGACTCTGAGAAATCTGTCTCTCTTGTGTTTTCCATAAACACAATGCTCACAAAAATCCAAATCGATTTGTTTAAGATCTTCAAAAAATTTATTTTGTGAAGTATCTGCATCCCCTTCTCATTCATGTGTCCAAGCCTATGATTCCACAGTGTTGTATCCACTGCCGTAGAAGCTAAATAGATAGAAGAGTCAGTATTACCAGTACATAAATACAATGTACCTACCTTCTCTCCTTTTTCTATCACCAATGATCCTTTGGTGACCTTCCACACCTTATTTGTAAATATGGATATACAACCTTCACTTGCCAAATGCCCTGTTGAAATTGGATTTTTCATTAGATCTAGAACATGTCTTACCTCTTTCAACAACCATTGGTTTCTATTTATTTGCTTTATTTTTACCTTTCCCATTCCAATAATTTTGCATGGTGCATCATCACCTAAATGAACCTGTCCAAAATCACCTTGAACATAATCTAGAAAATGTTGCCTATGGGGTGTGGCATGAAATGAAGCCCCTAAATCTACTACCCAAGACTAAAAAATATTATATACAGAAAGAATCAAAGCATCTTGTAACACATCACCTGTTACATTTGCTTCCTGATTTTTCTCTTGTTGTCCATCTCTTTGCTTCTTTGGAGCTCTGCAGTCTTTCTTCAGATGTCCTTTCTTCCCAGAATTCAAACACTCTATATTTCCAAATCTAGATTTGGATCTTCCCTTCCTAGAATTCCCATGGTTCCCTGAGCCCTTTCGTCTATCCTTTTGTCTTTCTCTATTCTACATGTTCAACGCATTACCTGTTGTCTCACTTGTGCTTTTCTGTCGCATTTACTTACTAAGGATAACACCAACAACATCATCAAATTTTAAAGTATTTGAACCAGAGACATAGTTACTTACAACCATGACCAAGCCGTTCCAACTTTCTGGTAATGAGCACACGATTAAAATAGCCTTGACCTCATCATCAAAGTCTACTTTTACAAGATTTATTTGATTAGTAACTGTATTAAATTCATTTAAATGATCTGCAATAGACCCACCTTCTGACTTCTTCATATTAAATAATCTCTTCATTAGAAATACCTTATTGGACATCGAGGGTTTTTCATACAGTTTAACCAATGCATCCATCAACTCCTTCATTGTCTTTTCTTTCGAAATATTGAAATCCAACGACGCTGCCAGGATCAGCCATATCGCTCCTAGTGCCTTTCTGTCAAGAACCTCCCATTCTTCATCCTTCATGGTTGTCATCTTCTTTTCTATTCCACCCAATGGTAGGAATAGATCCTTTTGATATAAATAATCTTCCATCTACATCTTCCATAACTAGTAGTTTTGGCCGTTAAATTTCTCGACCCTAAACTTTCCATCTTCCGCCATTGCTCCCACTTGAACCAGGAACACTATTTTCATGTGAGTTACCTTTTTCTCTGATACCAGTTGTTAGAAAAATAGGATCATGGAGCAATAAAATAAAACAAATGCGGAAATAAAACACATAAGATACACAGTACAATAGAGACACAAAATGTTGGAATTTATATCCATGCAGTATTTGTGGTCTTAAAAACCATGATCATCAAAAGTGTTGGAACAAAGAAATTTCAAAGCCTCATATATAAGTACAATGTGGATGGATAGATGCCCCTGAATGGAAAAATGTTATGTTCATTTTGAAAGGATTTTACAGGTTGAAGTGTTCAAATGTACGCCAATATCTCCCATATAAAGTTCATGAGTTAGTTGGTCCCCCAAAGGTTAGTTGTCATTAAAGTCAGTTGTACATGTTTAAGAAAGAGTTGTCAGTTTATTGAGTCATTGATTTGAGTCATTTTATTGGTTCGTGGTAACCCAAAAACCACTTTGTAATGTCAGATGTAAGTTTGTGGTCAACTGAAACCACTTGATGTAATGAATGGTTTGTGACAATGTGAAATTGGTTTGAGTTTGTAATGGTTACGAGTAAGCCGAGAAAACCTAGGATATGATGTATTGGTTGAGGGTAAGTCATAGAAAATCCATGGGAAGCTCAAGGGTAAGATAGAAATCCTTGATATGAAGATGGTGCAGTTCATATGATTGACTCAGATATAGATCATGAAGATAACATCAAAAGAAGAAACAAATGTAGATGAAGAATAATGAAGATGATGCAGAGAGGATGCATAAGACTAAAGGTGATGCAGAATACAAAAGACACAAATGAAGACAACTCAGATATCTGGTTTGAATCGCAAGTATTCATTAAGGGGGAGTATGAAGGAATAATTCATACTCATGATAATTATATGATGAAATGTAAGTAGACTTATTCTAGAAGTCTAAGTATGATCAAAGATGAGGAAAATGAGTGAAGTTAGGGATGGAGATATTCTTGGAGATATTGTGGAGATAGTTGTGGAGATTGTTATGCTATATTGGACATATCGTTATGAGAACCTCAATGTTATATTATGAGGCCTCACGAATGTATTGTGTGTAAGAGAGATGTACCATTATTTTTTACATTAATAAATATGTGAGTTTTGTGTGTATATTTGCGTTCTTATGATGATTTCTGTGTGTCATTATTTGTTACTCTGCAGTTCATAATTCCTTTGGTTCCTAGCAAAAAAAACCATTTATAAAATATTTAAATCAAAGGGTTTACCCTTGAGTCAAACAGACAAGTTCGTTGACCAATATAAATGGACATAGCTTGGATATCGTTGATTGATTTTCTGGGAAGAGAGAGCTGAGCAACAATTTGGGTAGATAGAACCCACTCCTCTGCAAAAAAAATGAGCAACAAACCGGTCATAAGGAACGCAGATCTCTCTCCAAAAATCGAGTAGCAGCTAACCCATAGACAAAGATTAAGTCAAACTAGCAACAAACCCATGAACATAGATGAAGTCGACCCACGAACAGAGGGAAAACCACCCTCGAACAGAGGGAAAACCACCCACGAGCAGAGAGAAAAAGACCCAAAACACACCCGTATCTCAAAATGGAGGCAGCAAGGAGAGATGGAGGAGGTTGACGCTCTGTAGCTCTGATACCATGTAAAATCAGACCTCAAGGAATAAGATAATATCAACTTATCCTCCACACAGACAACAGAACCCAGAAAATAGATAGAGAAACTCAAATAGAATGAGAACAAAACTAATATATTATTTTTGTTATGCAAAAATACAAAGAGAGGCCCTCTATTTATAACAATTTTGGAGGGGTCCTGCATTTATGAAGGTGGTTGGAAGGTAACTGGGAGATATAACTAATTTACCTAAGTGAACTTAATTAGTATGCTAACACACACACACACACACACACACACAATGGTCTCGCAAACAGTAGGCCATGGTGAAGCCCCAACGGGTAATTCATATTAGCCAAGCCATGGCCTCACCCTTGGGCAGTTGGCTCATTTGGCCATGAAGCCTTGGGTTGTGCCCTTCTAAAATATTCAACCATTTTAATTTTGTTATATGTTATTTATTTATTTTAATATACATATTACTTTCTATATATGTACAATTAAGTAATATATACATATAGATTCCCTTCCCTTCCCTTTTTTTTCCAATTAATATATATAAAAAATATTTTAAACTTATTCAATGTCCCTTTTTTTTTAAATATTTAGAATTTTCCTTTTTTTTTAAATATTTAGAATCTTCAAATTATTAGGAGAACTTAAATATTTAGGATTTTCAAATGGTTAGGAGACCCATTTATTTTTTGGGACATTTTGAGATCTTTAAATTTTTTGATTTTCATTATCATAACTATCATAGCTTTGTAGCTTGTATAAATGATTGTTCATTTTTCTTGACATTTTATGATAATATTTTGACCTTACTCCTCAAGAACTTTGTAGCTTGTATAGATGATTGTTCATTTTTCTTGACATTTCAGGGTAATATTTTGACCTTGCTCCTTCTCAAGAGAAATTTGTAGCTTGTATAGATGATTGTTCATTTTGACATTTCAGGATAATATTTTGACCTTACTCCTTCTCAAGAAGTTCCTCAGGGGCTTGCAATTTTTTTGACCTTTCTTCATATCTGAAAAGAAACATAATTTATACCTATAAAGTAATAAATTCGTAAATTCATGGGTTATTGTCATAAGGATCCAATTTCCCAATTTACTAGTTTTCTTGGATAGTTAGATTTGTGTTTGTAGTTTTCTACATAATTTAGGCGGCCATTATGGGTGTTATAAATTACAATTATTTTATCATAATATTTTTGTTTATCTTTTCATCATTTTAAAGGTGTTATAAAATACAATTATTTTATCATATTTTTGTTTATTTTTTCATCCTTGTAAAATGTGAAATTTATAGCTTTATAAAATTGTAATTCAAGCTTAAGAATTAAACATTTTCTGTTGGTTGTTAAGCATAATATTCAACAATTAATTTCTATATCAATTAACCTATAACTAGGATATTAAATTTAATCATTTAGTTCAAGTTTATTTATTTATTTATTTTTATTTAGTCTAGTGTAGCTCTTTTTTAGATTTGGCTTGTTTAAACTGTTCAAACTTAATTTTTACCTCCCAACCAACTAGGAACAACTTATCCAACTCCTTAGTTCTAGGAAACCTTGGGTTTCCTAGCCCTTCATGCCCGAAACACCAAGTATAACAAATAGCCCACAAACCAGAATCCCAACTCCCTAGCTCTAGGAAACCTTGGGTTTCCTAACCCTCCATGCCCAAAACTCTAAGTACAACAAATAGTCCACAAATCAGAATCCCAATAGTTCTATTAGTTCCAAATAAATTGTTCCTTCCCAACAATGCCATGTTCCCTCCCAATAGTTCAATCCCATTGTTTTTCTTCCATAATAGATAACGCCTCACATCCTTTCCTCCCCTTTTCCTTATCCTATTTCCATCCCCCTTCCCAACATCACCTCATGCACCCTCATTAATGGCCATCAACCTTTTCTTATAGAACTTGGGAACAATTTAATTAAAATAGAATATTAAATGAATTACATAAAATAAATGAAACTTCTATTTTCTCCAAAATTGATGACAAATCAAATCAATACTATCAAACTAGCCAATCATTAATTAAACAATTAACAACTTAATTTCATAATTAATAGCTCAAATAGTACTAGTCTACATTCAAAGCGTATGTATGGATAGATACCATACACATAACTTGCACATGTACTAATGAAAAACAACCAATGTCTCTAATGCATAATTCATGTTTGTTCACAATTAAATATGAAATATAGTAAATCCTGTAATGCATCCTTCAATTATCTTTACTAACAAAATCACAATGATTCATCAATAATTGATCATCACATTAAAAGTATTGAAAATGAATCAAAACAAATGTTATAAACTTAATATGAATCAAGTAATCATTTCCTTTGCTACAATATGTTGAAGTGTGGACTATATCAACCTAACTTCAATATAACTCGTAAGTGGAAGCATTAACTACATTGACTTAACTTTCCCAACATGCAATTGACAGTCACCATTACACGTTTATGGGAACATGGCTTAACATAGCTCACCAATGACTTTAGGTTTTTGAGGAGGATAAACAATGGCCAATAGCTCTACCTCTCCTGATAGAACTCGGATCAACACCCTATCATTGACCATATTGTGTTGTTTTTGTTATTCTTAGAGATTTGTTATCGAATAACCGGTTTGGGAATGATGCTTCTTATAAACCTGCATTTCCTGACTTATCATAACAATATTTTCTACTAGTAGTTAAATCACGAAATGATGCTTCATAGCATACCATTATTATTTCAATGTCCATAACATCAATGTTACTTTCATGCTAGTTATCATATTATCTCTTATCCCTTTAAATTGTAGGTTAGCTTACCAAAACATATCATCATGCATAAATATATAACCATTTTCATGATATTAACAATAATACATATTGGCATTTAAAGTAAGCAAGTGTGTTTATTTACCACATGCTTTGTATCAACAATCCATTCATAATATAAATCGAAGTAGTATCCACATACCTAACTTTATTTTTAACTTTTGCATGCTTAATAAATCATCTAACCGTATCATTATTAACATAAACAATAAAACTCAAACATTAATTTTTGCATATAGATAGATCCACATGTCATCATAATATATTTCTATTAGTCTAGCTGAGTTCACCAGAGGATTCACAAATGAATAACAATATAGGCCATAATGTAGTTTAGTTGTTTTAAAAGTAAAAAAGTGTAACATTATAGGTGATAACTAGTGTAAAGCGGACAACATAGACTTAGTGTGCCTAACCCCGTGGGAATTGAATCAAGGACCTGCACAATGTGCTAAATCATTGGCAACATCCCAACAACAATGGCATCAATCGATTGAGCTAACCCCTGGTGATCTGGATTATTTTCGGCACAAAATGAGAGCGGGGATATAATAAAGAAATGCACAGAGATATCACAAATATTTAATAATATAATAGAAATGTATCAAATATGCATTCATAAACACAGATATACAGTAATACATGATTTTTATTAATGAAATAAATGTACAGAGACTATAAAATACAGAGTGAAAGACTCAATAGAATGGTGGCAGCTTATCTCTGAGAAGAGATGTGACGGCTACTCGCATTCGCAAGAAGATGATTACAATGAGGCTCTAAAGGCCTTTTTACAATAAACAGGAATGCCAAAAGTCATAGACATCCAAAAACCTAACCCTAGGAGATGAAGCGCCAAAAGTCATGTGGGCCCCATTTGGGTAAGTTAGTACATCAACTTCCCGAGGTCGTAACTTTTGCATACGATCTTTGTTTCAGGCGTATGATAGCTTGTTGGAAAGGTATCGTCGAGGAGATTCATTTTGGGGGCTCAATCATGCCTTTGACTATAATTGAGAACCTTTATCTCGAAAAACCTTCATTTGGGCCCTCAAAATGGCCCTGAAAGTTAAAAACTGCTAAAAATAGTAAATTGCCAAATTTGCCAGAAAACTGTTTTGAGCCAGTCGAAAAAGGTGGGTGGCCACCGATATCCACCTGGACCAATCCTCCCTCCTTAGGAAGCAATGGTCTCCATTGCGTTGAGTTCCCGGGGGAGAGGGAAAAGCATTTGCTGAATCTGCATCTTGGTGAGCTGCTTGCCTTGTTGGAGACATCGCGCTGCTCAATTTGTGGAACTCTGTCACGAACCTGTTGAGGCTGAGGCTGTTCAACAAGTCAGGCTACATGAGAGGAAGATGTGCAAAAGGAATATTTTTTCTTTGCTACAACCTTGTCGACCTGCTTCTGTTGGATATAAGGTGCTTGGGGTGAAGTTGTAGTGGTTGCAGTGTCCTTTTGTTCCCCTTTTGAACATATTGTGAAGAAGCTGGATTTTGCAGTATGATATACTACCTTGTGACACTTTTTAGGTGCGTAACTACCTCTGGTATTCTGTAGAGATGACCCCCTAGAGAAACAATGGCATTGCGGGGTCGAGACTCATAAACAACGTGGCGCTTCCACATATATGGTTGGCCCAAGAGAACACCACAGACATCTAGTGGGGCAACATCACATAATACCTCATCCTTGAAGGGTTGGATGTCATATACCAATCGACATTGTTAGCTGACACGAAGATCTCGTCCTTGGCGAAGCCACCCGATGTTGTATGGTTGCAGGTGTGGTGTTGTTGACAATCCCAACTATTTGACGACCTCTGTTGAGATGAGGTTCTTCTAGCCTCTGCTATCAACAATAAAATGCACTGGGGTCCCCTTTACCCACATCTGTGAATGAAAAATGCACTCCCCCTCTTCAGGATCTATTGGTTCTTCTGGTTGAATTGCTGCGGTCGCGACAATAGAAGTGTTGTTTGCGTCAATGATCTGTCCTTTACCAGTATTTTTAGAATCAGATTCTGAATCAGGGTTCGGCTCCTTGTCTTTGATCTCGACCACCAATTATTTTTTTGAGCGACATTCATCGGTGTTGTGCCAGGGGATTTTGTGGAAATTGCACCATTTTTCGATGTCCTTCTTTGTCTTCCCATGACCCTTCTTTTCATGTGGCTTGGACTGGTTTTCGAGAGATTGTTTGTTAAGGACGTCTTTGTCATACTTTGGTTGTTGCGGATTTACAGAACCAAAACCTGTTTGTTCTGGTGCTTAAATTTCTGCTCGATTTTAATAGCATATTGATAGGTAGCACCGAGTGATGAGATGTCCAGAAAATCCATTTCAGTTTGGATGTATCTATGTAGAGCCCCACAGTATTTTAGAACCAAATGTCGTTTGGAGTCTTTGATACCCATCTTGATGCGTAAGGTATGGAAGGTATTGGTGAACTCCGGAACTGCTTGGCCCCTCTCTTTTCGCAGTGTGGTCCATCTCATGTACTGGTCCTCATAATTGCCAATAGGGTAATATTGTTCCTTTACCGCATCCACAAAAAAATCCCAAGTGGGGTCGACCCCATATATTTCAGACTCCTCTGTGGAACTCTGCTCCCAATAAGTTTCCCACCAA